>CALNVZ010002028.1:0-11366 GCA_940671915.1 Paracentrotus lividus | reverse complement strand
TCTAGATAATTTGAAGGCATCTAAAATTGAACGTGACTCTGAGATATGTTTTACAATCAAAGAGAAGTACATGTATATACTGTTGTTTAACCATCATCAGCACTGCAGTAAATCATTTCATTTACAACCGTACCTGAACAAAACAAAGCCTTTAAATAAAGAGGATCCATGTTGCCATTTTGTGTTAAGTACAATATGCATTACAACTGAAGCATGTGCATACTGGGTCAAAATATGACAATAATATGCATGACAACATATATATAGCTACAATACATAATGCCAGCAGTGTAATCGGTACCTCAAATTGAGTCACCTCCACGCTACTTTATCACAAGTCTGTGGTGATAACTCTATTTAAGGACACATTAACAGAGCTAGAAGACGAATGACAGGCATCACGTATTAGCATCCCGCTACCTGGACGATCATTCTCAACCTCTGTGAGTGACGACTGACTGTCCTTTGCGTTCATTGGGAATCCATGCGAGGAACACATCGAGCTTGACAAATCACCCTTCAGCTTTACTTCACCTAAGGGAATAGATGCATCTACTGAACTCGTCTCTGAGTGGCACTCACTGTCGGCTAGAACGGCACTCAGCTCGGAGTTCAGGGAATCGTTGATGCTGACGGCATCGGGGCACGGGGACGGAGCCTCGGAGATGCGATCGCTGATCTTGACGCTGCTGCGCTTCCCGCTGCGAGACCGACCCTTGCTCTTCGTCTTGCGCATGGCACTTGCTGTGGCTGAAGCAATGGTAGAGCTACAGCCTGATGGAGTGGTCATACCCTTGGTAGCCATGACCGGTGAGTTTGCACTTGTCTTCAGTTCCCACACATCACCTTCACTCCCTCGACCACCAAAGTCTTCTCCAACGTTAGCAGGGTGTCGTAGGGAGGACGGGAATGTCCTAGAACAACCGCTGGTCCCTGGACCACCATGCTCAGTACTGTTGCTGCTCCCACTGCTGTTATGTCGAGATACGGGATAAGAAGTTCCCTCAATGTCAACATGAACTTCCAGAGGAGTGTTGCTTCCACCCTTCTTCAAACTTTGGTAATCTGCAGAAAAACATGACGTTGGAAATTTGATTTCAGTTTAATTACAGTACTAGTATTATTTTGTAGAGTTGAATAAACATCCTCATGAAATATGTACATGTTAAAATTTGTCATACAATGTATTTATGGGGAATGTATGCTGCATTTGAATATTAGTTATAACTACATGTACAAATAATTGTTCTACCTTCAATTTACATGTTAATGAGCTTACAAATCTCTGAACTGTATACACCATAATTGCATTTTCCTATTATGTGAGGGATAAAACAAAACTAAAATTATGTTGCAGTGGCTAAAGGCAAATTGAAGATCTGGTCATAATAACTCTCAAAATGATTGGGAAAAGGCTGATTTTAATGCACACATTTACAAGTACAGTAATGAATTAGAATAGTTAGATCGTTACCTCTATCATTTGCAGAGGCATTGTAGGCATCAAAGGTTGTGTCACTACTTAGACTCAGTCTCTTGCCAACTACTTCATTATGAATATCCATCCTGTGCAAAGAAAAATAACAATCAAGTATTATTATACATTGGGTAGTTTGAGAGCCTAAACTTTAACAAATCCTTGGGTATGCAACAACAGATTCTTGATTCAAAGCCAAGACATTACAAATCATTTTCATGTATTTGCATTTAATATCTCACAACAATACCAAATTCTATACAAAAGAGCATCTTGTTTAGAGCCTAAACCAGAGATGCCACTCAGTATCATGAACAAATCCTGAAATTGGCAAAACATCATGAACAAGATGAATCCTCGACCGCACGCGGTCGAAATATATCCCTCCACCATTGCCAGATCAAAAATGTATGGCACATTCATCTATTAATTTTCATTTTCAAGATCTTTGACCTCGTGACCCCAAATCTTATCAGATCAATATCCCTCCCAAATTTTGACCTCTGTGACCCTTGACCTATGACCTAAGTTCTCCATAATCTGATCAGACCATCTTCCTCTGGCAATACATACTACCCTTAAGATTGAAGTTTATATCTACATTGGTTCTTGAGATATCGTGATAACAAATTCAATACTGTATTTGCTGTCATTTTCGCGCGATTAATTTTTCGCGCTTAGAGGCCGCAAAACATATTTGCGGGTTCTTAAATTCGCGCTGAATTTATGTACGAGCGCAATAAACTCCCATTCCAAAAGCATTGCATAAGAATATCCATGCTACATATATTCGCATGGTTTTTTTAATTCGGCGTCCATCCGTACAATCTTGTGGCGCGAAAATCCCGCGAAAAATAAATGACATCGCCGAAGTTGCTAAGCGCCGCGCGCCACCTGCCATAAATATTCCACGTTTACAGTTAACAGGATTTCACATTTTGAGCCGTCTTCATGACCCTTGAACCTTTGGCCTACTAGTCCATATTCTTAAGTCGGAGCGTCCGCCGACTTTGTGCATCTTCCGGTATGTGATAACATTCCTACCCCGTCGAACGTCTTGAGCTTCCTAGTATCTTCAACTAAGCTTCTCGATGGATATCGACTGGGTACTTGAACGAACTCAAGTACAATGGAATTTCAAAAGTTTGACCTCTGTGACCTTGACCTTTAGACCTACATACTCCCAGAAATACTAACAGATCATCATCTTCCCATATGGCAGTACATACATAACTCCTTGAAGTTTGCACAGCTTCATATCTCGAGTTGGCTCTCAAGATTATACCGCGATAACGATCTTCAATTACATGGAATTGTCACAATTTGGACCTCGATTTGACCCTGGTGACCTTTGACCTACATACTCCAAGTCTACTCAGATCATCTTCCCACTCTAATGAGGCCTGAATAGATACTATCCCTAAAATTTAAAAGATTGATACTCTCAAGTAGGTTCTTGGAGAGTATATGCTTGATACGATCCAAACGGGACCGTAACAGAACGACCAACCCCGAAAAACATTGAATGCCTCTCACGGCACCACACTCTGTCGGGGCCGGACGCATAAAAAGAGCACATATGTGGCGAGACGAAAAGCTGATAAAAGGGCTTGAAATAGATAACAGCACAGTTAATTATATTACAGTAATGTTCTTCCGCGCATCCCAACATTTATTCCTGAATTCAGAGAAATTTTCCTAAAAAAGTGGCAATACTCTTGCTAACATACCAGTATCACTAGGATATTCTCAGCTGACATTTTACCATCAATATATCATAACAGCATCGAGAAGAGGTTAGATATTTTGAATATCCCTTTCCACCCATGAGTGATATGCACTCCTGTTGGCATTGGTAGATGTGAAGTCTGCTGATTTAATGAGAATGCACTTGACTGTGGTGGCTGAGGAACTAGTGGCCGCCCTGCCTCCGCTGCCTGAGGACTGCCTGTCAGACTGGCCCAGCGATGGCCCGAGTACTGCGCTATCACTCACGTATCATACCGTCATGACCCCACTGCACCTCTAGATGAACTTGTGCATCTTCACCGCGGTTTTGGAACTCGCAACCTCGCCTCTCCTATCCGTATACTAGCATCGCTGCCTTACCACTAATTTGACATCATGGGGTTGTTTTCCTATTGATATATGATACCAAAGAATAATTATTAAATCATATTATTTTTAATTATTAACCTTAACCGAAGGTTATCCTTAAGTTAAGCTGCCCTGGACCATCCTGTATATTTTCTTATCGACCTCCATAAACACCATACAAGTACACATACATACATGTACATGCTACAACAAAATCATTCGCAGGCACATCAGGGACTCTCAGCATGTTTGCGCTTTGGGGAACGTCAATGTTGTAGTTGAAAACAGAGTACAATCAGAGTCTGTAGAGAGCAATCAGATGTAGTGTTAGCGAACCTATTAAGACGGTCATAGTGGTGATAATCAACGATCCTCAGGCTCTCAGTGAGCGCATCGAGACTGATCGATAGGTTATCCGCCCTCTGGATGTTTACATACATATGTATTCTAACCAATAGCTACTAAACGTTTAGATTATAATATTAACATTCAAAAAATGAGGAAAAGTGCCATTTATTGTATTCGTGGCTTTAAAAATACATACATGTAGGCAATACAGTTCACAACTTTAACGGCCCTCACCAACCACTACCGGACCCAGCCTAAACCAGGCCCCAACCTTAAAGTTCTATATTATACACATACAACATACTCCAGATCACAGAGAACGAAAAGCCGTCTATACTCGGAAATTATTGGATACAGTAAAGGTTGCTTGACGTTAAAGGTGCTCATGTGTAGAAACTTATAAAAGTGACTCATATGACTAAGTGCTCTCTTCAGCCTCAAACGTTTGTCGTATACACAGGCTTGTGAGCTCCTGATTAGGGAACTTTGTTATTCTTCATACATCAATTACAAATATGTATGAACCGACCACTTGTTAAGAATATCCTGGTCATCCAGTAAATATTCACTTCTATAGTGCAACTCAATAATTTCCAGCAACACCGCATCCAATATTATTTATTGATAAACCAGGTTGTAACAAGATTATCAGAAACATCAAAATGATCTATGGCTTAGAACCCGCACTACAAGACAACCTCTTGCGGATAGATAAGAATCGTCCAATTCTACCTGATCTGTTATCCGAGTCCAGCCAGATACAACGTCATTCTTCCTCATCTAGTGCGGCTATTTCCGATGACTCTCTCCACTATTGCCCGTAGTAAGACGCCACAGCCGCCCCACTGCGACAGAGAATCGAGCGGGTTAACATCCACTCTATACATAGCCGCAAACATGATAGGCACCCACATACCCTAACAAAACAAAGTAGTTAACAAATGATCTTAAAATAAAAAAAAACAATACAAGGATTCACACTTCGCATTTCATTACTGTATCGAATAGATAAAATCGAATATTACCACACTATTTAACTTAATTGACAAACATTTTGTAATTGTCATTTTTTATCCACCGACTTATTTCACAGCATAATGCATATAATAAATTTATGCTGCAAAATATGTAATCTACCGATTAATTGTTATTTATAATATTTTGGTTTACTTGTTCGACAGAACATCCACGATGTGAACAAGATTGATCCGATCGAAATAAGACTTCTGACACATCATTGCCAATGTACACTATAACATGTACAGCTCACATATAGACATTAATCCAATGTACATGGTACTGAGCGCCAGTTCCAAGCAAAACAAGGACAGTGGGCGCTGCACAATTTCCAAATGTGCCGACCGCTGCGCCAGATTGAGAACCATGCAAAAATTAGGTATCTGAAAATTACCCACAAAAGGCTTCATTTTACAATACAGACCATAGTCATTAAAGTCTTAGAAAAAATTCGGACCAATTCAAGTATTTCCGCGCGTGGAAGTATAATGATCAAAACCCAATAATGTCCTGCACCGACAGTGATCGGACTTGTGGGGCTGCTGTAAATGCACCTTTAATTCTTTTGATCGTTTCGTTCACTTTCTTGGCAATTTTTTTTGGCTTAATGTAATTTGTCATGGTACTACTCCAACAAACGTTTGGTCTATTAAATATTTCTTTATAATCGGCCATTTCTCCTCCACAAAAAGACCGGGAAAGCCAGACGTCACTCCGTAACCAGGGACTAAGAGGTTCAGCTTTTTAAGTTCATGTAACTAACAAAAATATATCAACACCCCAATTTTTAGTTGAGTTGCAGACGCGAGGGTGGCAATCTTGCATGTACATAGAATGAATACCTAGGATACATCCTGACCAGTCAATAACTCAACAAAATTGTGATAGCCATCATCGTTAAATATTTCCCGAGAGTTTATAAGCCAAATGTATTCCTGCTCAACATATAGCATTGTCCATTGTTCACAGGCGTCACCTCGCACCGTAAGACCAATTGATTATGAATATGTACATCATCTCATTAATTAAGCAGAGCGTATCACTGGAAAAATAAAATTCTAGTCAATTTTGAAACAGAGATCCATATGGCGTCAGCCAGTGCATGTATTATGAACACAGATCATCGGCAGTCACCATTTTGCCTACATTTTATGTAAAATAAAGATACAAAGCTTGGAGATGTGATAATACTTGTTTTGAATGCTGAAATATGTGCTTTCTGGAATGTCACTCGTTTACTTGGAACTGCCCAGCATGTACCATAATTCATAATGCACAGCTACAAGACTGAACAGAAATCAAAGAAGCAATCTAATCATTCATATTTCAATTTGCTACAGTTATGAACCTGATCTTCTCTTTCATTTGAAAAATAGTGGCAGCAAGTAATGCTCAATTCGATCGTTCTTGACGCATAAATTTTTATGAGACTGACCTCTGAAAAAGTGTGTTCATTTGGCTCAGAACCATTCCAGTACATTGAATCAGTATACACAAGTTATAGCAGATGACTAAGAGAAGCTAGGAAGGACCATAGATATTAGGAATCCAAATCTTTTTTAGCTTGCAATAACATGCTATTGTATTCTGAAAGAATGAATTGATCCTATGAGGCTTCAACGCATTTTTTCATTTCACAGTCATTATTGGTGATATGATCAATGCACGATAGAAAGCAGCTATCAGCACCGCGATGCCTCGATCACATATACTGTTTGAATTCAACTGATATCACTAGCTGATAGCCAACATCTGACATCGTCTACATATGTACATTAATCACGTAACCAAATCTACAGGTAGCCAAGCACACTGGAACCAACATCAACGTCCTAGCCTACTAAAGGAGGGCAGGAGCGAATCGACTGCAGAAAAACGATAATGCGACAATGAACATCACTACCACGCATAGGCCAGAGTTACGGACGGATGTCTCGCAATGTACTCACATACTTGGCCATGCATCCTGAAAAAAAAGAACTAAAGAACAAGGATAAACTAGCAACATAAAACGTCGCTTCTTTTACAGGTTAGTATTGGTACACGACTCTTCCGCCGACCGTTGAAAATGCCATTCGCACTTTAGAGCTGGTAGCACTCCACTTTACAGACTAATTTAACAGATATTATCTACCACATCGCGTCGTCGCTCTGTAAGTCTACTTGGTGACTAAGCTAACGTGTGTAATTGACTCCAGTCACCTCTCCTTAAGAGTGAAAATTTAAAAAATTTATGCACGCTTCACTCCGGGGTGATCATAGAAACGAATGAATATTTGGATATGGACCTTTCTGTGTTGTAAGGCGACAAAGAGTAATTACCAACTCATGTTATGTTATGTAAAAAAGACTCTAAAACACTCCCCTTTGCGACCTCCAAGATGTTCTCGTGCTCTGCATACAAATGTGCCACTTTTCTCATCTGTTAACAGGCAATCGGCAACATGAGCTGATAATTGATTTCTATTACTTTGAATTGATGAGTCAAAAATATTATCGCTTACATTGTGGGGCTGCTTTCTTTAACAATCAACAGTTGTCTTGCCAATTACCACAAAAATGTTGTTATTACAGAACATCTGACTTAATTAATATTCCAATATTTTTATCACGTACATTGATTGTTGTTTGACAATTGTTCGCATAATTAAGTGAATTTGATAACATAAGCAACTATCTACAGACATACCACATACATAACGTCAATCGAATTATCACAACTTCTCTAAGAGATTCGTCAACGTCCGGCTTAGCTGGAATTACAAAGGTGTATACGATCCGCCCGCTAAGTATTATGACCGCCCTTGCTGGGGAAATCAAGAAACGGTATGCAGGATATGACCGGCCGAATATTTCTATTCAAGCATGAAATCCCGCTTTCTGAATATCTCTTGGGATACTGAGTCTGACTTGGAAGGCGCGTTACCCGTAGAGTTTTAAACGTGTTACACATCGTTTGTTATCAGAAAATAGCGTAGCATGCCTAGTAAGAAATTGAAACATACCATTTCCATGGAATGACATTAGCCATAAATACTATCTCACTGCCAACATGTTTTGTCAAAACAATGTGTGAAAATTTGCTGTAAGACATGCTCAAGAACATGGAAATAAGGATTAGCCTACGATAGCACTAACATAACAATACCTAGTATCATAAACATGAGGCGGCCATTGTTGGATGTCAATAAATAAAAACTGTATACACTAAATGTTTATACTGTACCTATTCATAATTTATTTAGCCTCAGTGGACAGTTGTTCAAATTTAGTTTTGAGAAATTGAACAACGTAAAAATACAAACTGTCTTCTTTAATTTGTGGGTAATTTTTAGTAATTTCCCAAGAAATAAATTGCCTAGCAATGATATACATGTATGTAAAACGATGAAGGGGGCGTTAACTAACAATACTTGGTTAAACAACAAGAGTGTTTTTTCCACACTCTCAACAGATCAGTAGTATATGAACTGTTTTGTCTACATAGCCACAGTGAGGCACAAAAGCAGAATTTTCTTCTACAACTTATTTAAAGATAATGATGAAAATGTTACAATGTGAAATGAATTACAGGGGACAATATTTCCACTAAAAACAACATAACCGACGAGTGCCATATGTTTCAATTTTAAATCATTCAGCGACAGCATTAAAAAATGAAAAATGAAATAACTGTATGATGTACAACTTCATAGTATTGCTGACATACAATGTACACTGTACATGTATCAGTGATTGACACGTCAACTACTCACAAACACAAATACAACACAATGTCAGCAGTGTACATGTACATGTTTGTAGTTCAATAGTTTTGTAATAAAGATTGACTGGGTTAATTGTGAAAGATACAGTATGTTGTTAAAAAGTACGTGACCACTTTGTAAGATTACACAGCTGCTGAACGATGAAAAGACTCCATACTTGGTGATGGCATCCTTATCATTGTAGCAACATAGCTTTTTTGAAGAAGATATCACTTGTTTGTACAGTAGCAAGTGTATTGTCTGCCATGGTGCATGAGAGTCACTCCTTGTTTATTGGCGGGGTACTTTATAGGGATATATCCCTAGATCTTTATTTCAGGGAACTGGCTTTTAGTTTCTAATGTTGCTGAAAGTACAATGTACATAGTTTATGTGACCCCTTCGTCACCATTACATAAAGCCAGGCAAATACATGTACATCACATACACTACATCGGTAAATCTTTTCTACATCAACAGCCATCCAAACACTGGGATCTCCAATAAAACATATATCAAACTGTTGATTTATAATCAAATGTGATTTGAAATGTCTTTAATTACATTTCTTACTTTACACAACTTTGGAATTACACGTTGTACTGATTTCCTGTCTATTTCCTTATCACTGCATGGGATTTCATGCCAGTATAACGTACCACAAACATTATCAGCAAAAAGATGAAATTGGATTACTTCATTTTAGTCTCAGAGTCCCGCTTTAAACATGTTTAAGAGATTAAGCTGACATATGTACATGTATTTGTACATGTATTCTCATATAAAAGATTAAATCAAACTCAATAAGGAATTTATTATATCAAAATGTATTAACAGACTTGAAACGGGATAGAATTCCCCTTTACCAGTTGCTTCTGGATTTTGTTAAATCATTGATAATGTCTTGAAATTCAGATCTGGCTTTCTATACAATATTCTCAATGGAAATCAATAATTTCAATTGCAATCATTTTTGTTAAATATGAGCAACGCTGGCCTTTGTCCAATATAATTCAATGCTTTCCTCAATGTCCCCCATTTAATTCAACATATGCCGATCAATGATACCATATAATGTACATTAAATGAGTTTCTGATTTTGCTCTGAATATCATTTTTCTATAATCAAATCAGTTGATTTGAAATGTATAATCTACAGTTGTTTAGAAATGCTTGTTTCTCCACAATACATAAACATTGTGATATTTATGTACATGTATACTGTGTATGTGACCAAAATCAAATTAAAGACAGATAAAAAATGAAGCTATGAGTATGAACATTCTATGAACTCTATATAGACATTTATACAGATTTAAGTCCATCACTTTTCCCACAAAACATTAAGCTATTAAAAGCTTTCAACTGGGTTTAACAAAGAATTTATGATTTTCCTATTGTTTGAGATTCAAATCAACAATTTGTGAGATATCCCACAAAAGATCTGAAATCTGAGCTTGCTCTGCAATCGTATTCTATTCGTCTTTCTTGGGAATGGAAATAAAATGGGGATTAGTTATTCCACTGTATTCTCCCTGATAATGAGAAACAGGATACATGAGTACAGCTGATATCAAATATTTGAGAATAGAAAGGAAATAGCTTTCAGTTCCATCATATCAGATGTGCTTCATGCTGTTGTTATTTGTTTTTAGTGTTTTACAGGTGGTCTTCTATTGAATAAATTTAATTGCGCCATTTCAATAAAAAATCATATAGCATGTATGTACTCACATTGTACATCACACCCACACTTGTACATAAGTACAGGTACATTTATTAAGTAGAAGCAGACGACTCCTATCAGAGGGAATTATGCAAAAGAGAATAGAAGAGAGAGAGAGAGATAGAGGGAAGAAATTCTAATCTTCTATTTACATGTTTATCTTATCGCTCTTGAAGACATGTCATTACGTTCGAGGAGCCAAAAGGTTTTTAGCTAAAAATGTTGCAATAACATCCAATCTGACTATCAGCATTATCAAAAAAACAATGATTAGGACAAAAAATACAAAGGGAAGCCCCGACAAAGCAAGGATCACCAACTATGAACAGCAAACACGTCAGACAAGCTCGTCCGTTGACGTAAACGTCAAAGACACAATTGATGGCTACTATCTCTAGATTTCAACAACAGACAAAAAGATAGTCATGAGCTGATCGAAAGTGGGGAAGAAAAAAGGGTGGAGAAACATGCAATAATGTTATAGAACAAGAAAGAAAAGAGAGCCAGCACTTAGTGAAAGGGCTTACCGGACAGAAAAGAGAAGGGGGGGGGCATTTTGGGGGAGAGAGATGGGTAAAAGTGATCTAGAAGGTGAGATGACAAACAACCCAATTTGAAGTAAGATGGCCACAAGGGAAGAAAAGTAAAAATAAATAATAAATTAACATAGGGATTGCAAAAAAAAGAACATGGATATATTAGAAAGAAGGGTCAACCAAAAATGCCAAGAATGCTTTATAAATCTGTGCTTTAACCCAAGAATCGAAAAATGCAGTTCAATTTTATAGTCTGCATAATTCTAATTTTTGTTTGCTCTTCAGTTTCGAGAAAAAGATAAGCATCCAGTACAAAACGCGTGGAGCCAAAAATAAATTCAAATAATTTTTACAAGTACAGATTTCTTTTATCAACCGGCTGATCGTTTTCAACAAACCAAACATTAACTATCAACAAA
>CALNVZ010002026.1:24980-46449 GCA_940671915.1 Paracentrotus lividus | reverse complement strand
TATGGTTTACCAATATATGGTACCGATATCTGGATACCGAATATCTGGTTACCGATATAATGGTACCGATAATATGGTTACCGATATATGGATTACCGAATCTTATGTTTTTAGTCCAAATATGTAGTTTTAACTGTTACCACAATCACCATTTGACTTTTAAATATAAAAACTTGTTATAATGTCAATGATTCAACGTGATTTACATGTTTTCACGTATCAAATAGTAAGGTTTAGCATGTATTACACAAACTCCATTTGACTTTTTAATTAAAACTATGTGATGATAGTGTCAAATGAATCACTGATTTCATGTTTTTACGTAAGTCTAAATATGAGGTTTTACAAATGGTATACAACACCCCATTTGACCTTTTTATAAATTGAAAAACTTGTTGATTATGTCGATTATCACACTATTCCATGTTTTAGTCATAAATATGTAGGTTTAACATGTGACAAAGCCCCATATGACTTTTTTTAAATAAAACCTTTGGATTAGTCAAATGATACATGATTCATGTTTTTACGGTCTAGAAATTATTGTAGATGTTTAAGAATAGTCCCATTTGAGACTTTTTTAAAATGAATAAACTTTTTTATGAATCAAATGATCATCTGACTTTCATGTTTTTAAGCTTACAAAAAATATGATAGTTTTAGCCATGATTTAGAAGTCCCAACTTGACTTTTTTAAAAAAAAAACTTTTGTTATGTCTGATGTATATATGTTTTATGTACCAATAGATTTATCGTATGTTACAAATAACACTGATATTTTTAGATAATGTTTGATTACTGTCATCAATGAGTCGCTGATTCCATTTTTAAAGTCTGATTTAGTATTATTGTTCATCACCATTGACTTTTTATAATGAAAAATGTTCGATTAGTCAATGACACTGATTACGAAGTTATAAATAAAGGTTACGATTATTAAATCACTGATTTAATAAAACTGGTTCGATATATGAAGTTCAAGAATCTATATTGTTTATATGTCCAAATATGAGGTAATTAAAGCGATATTACAACTCCCATTGACTTTTTTAAATAAAACTTTTAATTATGTCAAATGATCACTGATTTCATGTTTTTAGGTCAAATATGAGTTTAACATGTTTACAATCCCATTTGACTTTTTTAAATAAAACTGTTGATTATGTCAAATGATCACTGATTCATGTTTTTAGGTCTAAATATTGTAGTTTTAACATGTTTACAACTCCCATTGACTTTTTTAAAAAAATTTGTTTGATTATGTCATGATCACTAATTTTCATGTTTAATGTACAAATATGAAGGTTTAAGCATGTTACAACTCCCACTTGATTTTTTAAAAAAACTTGTTGATTATGTCAAATGATCGCTGATTTCATGTTTTTAGTACAAATATGAGGTTTTAAGCATGTTTACAACTCCCATTGACTTTTTTTAAATGAAAACTTGTTGATATGTCAAAATGATCATCTGATTTCATGTCTTTTAGGTCTAAATATGTAGTTTAGACATGTTTACAACTCCCATTTGACTTTTTTGTTAAACTCTGTTAGATTATGTCAAATGATCACTATTCATGTTTTTTAGTCTTAAATATGTAGTTTTAACATGTTTACAACTCCCATTTACTTTTTTTGATAAAAACTTTGTGATTATGTCAAATGATCACTCTGATTTCATGTTTTTAGGTGCTAAATAGTAGTTTTAACATGTTTTACAACTCCCATTTGACTTTTTTAAAAAAAACTGTTGATTATGCGAAATGATCACTATTTCATGTTTTAGTATCTAAATGAGGTTTTTAGCATGTTACAATCCATTTGACTTTTTTAAATAAAAACTTGTGATTATGTCAAATGATCACGTGATTTTCATGTTTTTAACGTAACAAATTATGAGTTTTAAATGTATATACAACTCCCATTGACTTTTTTTTAAAATTGTGATTATGTCAAGATGATCACTATTTCATGTTTTAGTGTCTAAATATGTAGTTTTACATGGTTTACAACTTTTTTAAATAAAAACTTGTTAATTATGTCAAATGATCACTGAATTTCATGTTTTAATACTAAAATAGAGGTTTAGCATGTTACAACTCCATTTGACTTTTTTTAAAATAAAAACTTGATTATGTCAAATGATCACTGATTTCATGTTTTAGTACAAAATATGAGTTTTAAGATGTTACAATCCCATTTGACTTTTTTAAATAAACTTGTTGTTATGTCAAATTGATCATGATTTCATGTTTTTAGGTTCTAAATTTGTAGATTTAGCATGTTTACAAACTCCCATTGACTTTTTTAAAACTTGTTGATTATGTCAAATGATCACTATATTCATGTTTTATGTACAAATATGAGGTTTTAGCATGTTACAACTCCACTTGACTTTTTTTAAATGAAAACTATGATTATGTCAAATGATCGCTATTTCATGTTTTTAGGCTAAATATGTAGTTTTTAACATGTTTACAACTCCCATTTGACTTTTTTTAAATAAAAACTTTTGATATATGTCATGATCACTGATTTCATGTTTATACTAATATGGTTTTAGCATGTTACAATACCATTTGACTTTTTTAAATAAAAACTTGTTTTGTCAAATGATCACTGATTCATGTTTTTAGTACAAATATAGTTTAGCATGTACAACTCCCATTGACTTTTTTAATAAAAACTTGTTGATTATGTCAAATGATATGCTGATTTCATGTTTTAGGTCCAAATACTGAGTTTTAACATGTTACAATCCCATTTGACTTTTAAAGAAAAACTTTGATTTATGTTCAATATATGTTACATATATGTACAATCTGGTTACGATTATTATGTTACCATATTATTTAGAATAATACAATTTGTACTGATATGTTACGCTTTATGTTTTTAGGTCCAAAATTATAGGTTTTAAGCATGTTTACAACTCCCATTGACTTTTTAAATAAAACTTGTTGATAATGTCAATATGATTCAGCTGATTTCATGTTTTTACATTTACTTAAATATGTAGGTTTTAGACATGTTTATCAATGCCCATTTGACTTTTTAAATGAAAAACTTGTTGATATGTCAAATGATAGTTGATTCATGTTTTAGTACAAATATGAGTTTTAGCATGTTTACAAACCCATTTGACTTTTTTAAATAAAACTTGTTGATTATGTCAAATGATCACTATTTCATGTTTTTAGTCAAATATGTAGTTTAGAATGTTTACAAACTCCATGACTTTTTTGTAAAACTTGTTGATTATGTCAAATGATCACTGAGTTCATGTTTTTAGGTCTAAATATGTAGTTTAACATGTTACAACTCCCATTTGACTTTTTAAAAAAAACTTTGTTGATTATGTCAATGATCACTGATTCATGTTTTCATACTAATATGAGGTTTTAGCATGTTGACAACTTGCCATTGAGACTTTTTTAAAATAAAACTTGTTGTTATGTCAAAATGATCACTTGATTTCATGTTTTTATTACAAATATGAGGTTTTTAAGATGTTGACAACTCCCATTTGACTTTTTTGAAAATGCTGATTATTGTCAAATGATCACTGATTTCATGTTTTTAGTCTAAATATGTAGTTTTAATCATGTTTACAACATCCCATTGACTTTTTAAAAAAAACTGTTGATTATGTCATGATCACTGAATTTCATGTTTTTAAGTACTAATATAGTTTTAGCATGTTTACAACCTCATTGACTTTTTTAAAATATAAAACTTGTGATTATGTCAAATGATCATTCTGATTTCATGTTTTTAGTACAAATATTAGGTTTAGCATGTTTACAACTCCCATTGACTTTTTTAAATAAAACTTGTTATTATGTCAATGATCGCTTAATTCATGTTTTTATACTAAATTGAGGTTTAACAGTATGTACAACTCCATTTGACTTTTTTAAATAAAACTTGTAGATTACTGTCAAATGATCACTGATTTTCATGTTATTTACGAGTACAAATATGAGTTTTAGCATACTTTACAACTCCCATTTGACTTTTTTTAAAACTTGTTGATTATGTCAATGATCACTATTTTCATGCTGTTTAAGTCTAAATATGTAGTTTTTACATGTTTTACACATCCCATTTGACTTTTTATTGAAAACTTGTGATTATGTCAAATGATCACTAATTTCATGTTTTTATCTAAATATGTAGTTTTACATGTTTACAACTCCATTTGACTTTTTTTATGAAAACTTGTTATTATGTCAATGATCACTAATTTCATGTTTTTAAGTCTAAATATGAGGTTTTAGCATGTTACAACTCCCATTTGACTTTTTTTTGTAAAAACTTGTAGATTATGTCAAATGATCACTATTTCATGTTTTTAGGTCTAAATATGTAGTTTTAACATGTTTACAACTCCCATTTGACTTTTTTAAAATAAAACTTGTAATTATGATATGTCACTAATTCATGTTTTTCTTACTAATACGAAGTTTTAGCATGTTTACAATCCATTGACTTTTTATGAAAACTTGATTATGTCAATGATCACTGATTTCATGTTTTTACGGTCAAATATGAGGTTTTAACATGTTTTACAATCCCATTTGACTTTTTTAAAATGAAAACTTGTTGATTATGTCAAATGATCAATGATTTTCATGTTTTACGTACAAATATGATGGTTTTAGCATGTTTACAACTCCATCAGACTTTTTTGAAAAAAACTTGTTGATTATGTCCAATAATACTGTATCCTGATATATGGTTTTAACGATATCTGGTTTTAGCATATAGGTTACGATACTATGTTACATTATGTGGATTACCGATAAGTTATCCTGAATTTATTGTGTTTTTACGTCCAAAAATATTGAGTATTTAACTGATTACAATCTCCCATTTGACTTTTTAAAATAAAAACTGTTTATATATGTCAATGATCAGCTGATTCATGTTTTTATGTACAATATGAGGTTTTAGCATGTATTACAACCCATTGACTTTTTAAAATAAAAACTTGTTTATAATGTCATAATATCGTGATTTCATTTTTTATGTTACAAATATGAGGTTTTAGCATGTTTACAACATCCCCTTTGACTTTTTAAAAAAAAACTTGTTGATATATGTCTGATGTCAACGAATATTATGTTTTAACATACTAATATAGGTTTAACATTTACAAGCCATTTGATTTTTAAATGAAACAATTGTTTATGTTCAAATGATCACTTGATTCATGTTTTTTAGTACAAATATGATTTTAAGAATGTATTAACTCCCATTGACTTTTTAAGAATAAAACTTTTGATTATGTCAAATATCATGATTTCATGTTTTTACTGTACAAATATGATGTTTTAGCATGTTTAAATCCCATTGGACTTTTTTAAAATAAAACTTAATGTCGTCGATATATGTTACAATATATGGTTACCAATATAATAGGTTACATATAGTGATTTACGATATCTGGTTTTACCAGATATCTTGTTACGATATTTGTTACCGAATTATCTGTTTACGATTTGGTTTACGATAATGTTACCAATATGTATACGATAATATGGTTACCGAATTTATGTTTTACGTCAGAAATATGAGTTTTAGACTGTTACAATCCCATTTGACTTTTTAAAATAAAAACTTTGATTTATGTCAAATGATCACTAATTTCATTTTTTTAAGTAAATATGTAGTTTTAGCATGTTTACAACTCCATTTGACTTTTTTTAATTAAAACTTGTTGATATGTCAAATGATCACTATTCATGTTTATGCAAATATGTGTTTTAACATGTTTACAAACTCCCATTTGACTTTTAAAAAAAACTTGTTGAATTATGTCGATCTGATCACTAATTCATGTTTTTTACATACAATATGGGTTTTAGATTATCAAGTCCCATTTGACTTTTTAAAATGAAACTTGTTGATTATGTCAAATGATCACTGATTTCATGTTTTTACTGTCTAAATATGTAGTTTTACATGTTTACAACTCCCATTGACTTTTTTAAAAAAATCTTGTTTTATTATGTCATTGATCATAATTCATGTTTTACTACAATATGAGGTTTAAGTTATGTTACAAGTCCATTTGACTTTTTTAATAAAACTTGTTATGTCAAATGAATCACTGATTCATGTTTTTTACGTACAAATATGAGGTTTTAAGATTATCAAGTCCACATTGACTTTTTTAAAATAAAAACTTGTTGATTATGTCAAATGATCATGATTTCATGTTTTTAGGTCTAAATATGTAGTTTTAACATGTATACAACCCCATTGACTTTTTTTAAAAAAAAACTTAGATTATGTCATGATCACTAATTTCATGTTTTTAATACAATATATGAGTTTTACATGTTACAATCCATTTGACTTTTTTAAAAAAAACTTGTTATGTCAAATGATCACCTATTTCATGTTTTTACTGTACAAAATGATGGTTTTAAGCATGTTCAAGATCCCATTTTGACTTTTTTAAAATAAAACTTAGGATTATGTCAAATGATCATGATTTCATGTTTTTTACGTACAAATATATGTTTTTAGCATGTTTACAAATCCCATTTGACTTTTTTTGAAAACTGTTGATTATGTCAAATGATCACTAATTTCATGTTTTTAGTCTAAATATGAGGTTTTAGCATGTTACAATGTCCATTGACTTTTTTTAAATGAAAACTTGTTAGTCATGATCACTGATATCATGTTTTAGGTCTAAAAAATAGTGTTTTAACATGTTTACAACTCCCATTGACTTTTTAAAAAAAAAAACTTGTTATTATGTCGATTGATCACTAATTTCATGTTTTTAATACTAATATGAGGTTTTAGCATGTTACAATCCATTTGGACTTTTTTAAATAAAACTTGTTTTATGTCAAATGATCACTGATTTTCATGTTTTTAGTACAAATGAGGTTTTAAATGTTTAAAGTCCCATTTGACTTTTTTGTGAAAATCTTGATTATGTCAAATGATCACTGATTTCATGTTTTTAGGTCTAATATGTAGTTTAACATGTTTACAACTCCATTTGTTTTTTTTAAAACTTGTGATTATGTCAAATGATCACTAATTTCATGTTTTTAAGTCTAAATATGTAGTTTTAGCATGTTTACAACTCCCATTTGACTTTTTAAATAAAACTGTTGATTATGTCAATATGATCACTAATTTCATGTTTAGGTCTAAATATGTAGTTTAAGCATGTTTACAACTCCATTTGACTTTTTTAAAAAAAACTTTGTTAAGTTATGTCATGATCACTGATTTCATGTTTTTACATACTAATATTGAGGTTTTACATGTTATAAGTCCATTTGACTTTTTAAATGAAAACTTGTGATTATGTCAAATGATCACTGATTTCATGTTTTTACTAAATATGAGGTTTTAAGCATGTATAAGTCCCATTGACTTTTTTGTTAACAAATGTTGATTTATGTCAAATGATCATTGATTTCCATGTTTTAGGTCAAAATATGTAGTTTAGCATGTTTACAAATCCCATTTGACTTTTTAAATTGAAAACTTGTTGATTATGTCAATTGATCACTTATTTCATGTTTTAATCAAATATGTGTGTTTAGCATATTTACAACTCCCATTGACTTTATTTAAAACTTGTGATTTATGTCAAATGATCACTATTTCATGTTTTTAGGTCAAATAGTGTTCTTTAACAACTGTTACAACCCCATTTGACCTTTTTAAACATAAAACTTGTTAGATTATGTCATTGATCATGAATTCATGTTTTTACTACTAATAGAGTTTAAATGTTACAATCCATTTGACTTTTTTTAAATGAAACTTGATTATGTCAAATGATACAATATTTCAGTTTTACTGTACAAATATGAGGTTTTAAGTGTATGCTATTCCCATTTGACTTTTTTAATGAAAAACTTGTTGATATGTCAAATGATCATTGATTTCATGTTTTTATTCTAAATATGTAGTTTAGCATATCAATCCCATTTGACTTTTTTGAAAACTTGTTGATTATGTCAAATGATCACTATTTCATGTTTTATAGTCTAAATATGTATGTTTTAAGCATGTATTACAACTCCCATTGACTTTTTTTTGAAAACTTTTGATTATGTCAATGATCACTATTTCATGGTTTTATGTACAAATATGATTTAGCATGTTTACAACTCCCATTGACTTTTTTGTTAAAGCTTGTTGATTAGTCAAATGATCACTAGATTTACATGTTTTTAAGTACTAATATGTAGTTTAGCATGTTTACAATTCCCCATGACTCTTTTTTAAAAACTTGTTGATTATGTCAAATGATCACTGATTTCATGTTTTAGGTCTAAATATGGTTTTAACATGTTTACAAGTCCCATTTGACTTTTTAAAAAAAAACTTGTTATATATGTCAATGATCACAATTTCATGTTTTTTACATCTAATATGTAGGTTTTACATGTTGACAATCCACTTGACTTTTTTTAATGAAAAACTGATTATGTCAAATGATCACTGATTTCATGGTTTTACGGTACAAATATGTAGTTTTTAAGCATGTATTACAATCCCATTGACTTTTTAAAATAAAACTTTTGATTATGTCAAATATCACTGATTTCATGTTTTTAGTCAAATATGTAGTTTTACATGTTTACAACTCCCATTTGACTTTTTTAAAAAAAAACTTGTTAATTATGTCATTGATCACTAATTTCATGTTTTTACGTCATACAATTAGGTTTTAGCATGTTAACAATCCATTACTTTTTTTGAATGAAAACTGTTAGTCAAAATGATCACTGATTTCATGTTTTTACTACAAATATGAGGTCTAAGCATGTTTATCAAGTCCCATTTGACTTTTTTTTAAATAGAAAACTTTGATTATGTCAAATGATCATCTGATTTATTGTTTTACATGTACAATATATGGTTTTAGCATGTTTCAAGTCCCATTTGACTTTTTTAAGAAAAACTTGTCGATATATGGTTACCAATGTACGATATCTGTTACCATATATGGTTACGGATTATGTTACATATCGAATTTATGTTTTACACCAAAATAGTTTTAACTTATACAAGTCCCATTTGACTTTTAAAATAAAAACTGTTATAATGTCAATGATACGTGATTTCATGTTTTACTACAAATAGAGTTTAGCATATTACAAGACCCATTGACTTTTTAAAAAAACTTGTTTATAATGTCATATGATAGTGATTCATGTTTTAGACAAATATTGAGGTTTAGCATGTTACAACATCCCATTGACTTTTTAAAAATGAAAACTTGTTGATTATGTCAGAATTTATCACTGAATTCTCACTTGTTTTTACTACATAATATGTCAGGTTTAGCATGATTGCAAGTCAACCATTGATTTTTAAATAAACTTGTTATCAAATGATCACTGATTCCATGTTTTAGTTACAAATATGAGGTTTTAAGATGTATAAAGTCCCATTGACTTTTTAAAATGAAAACTGTTGATTAATGTCAAATGATCACTGATTTCATGTTTTTAGTCAAATATGTGGTTTACATTTTACAGTCCCATTGACTTTTTAAAAAAAACATTGTGATATATGTAACAATATGTACATATATATGTTACCGATATGTTTATTGGTTACGATATTGTTAGAATTTACAAATGTTACATATATGTTACCGATATATTTCGAATATGTTACCGATATATGTTCAAATGTACGATTTTATGTTTAGCCAAACATATGAGGTTTAAGCTTATACAAGTCCCATTGAACTTTTTAAAAAACTGTTATTATGTCATGATCACCTAAATTTTATGTTTACATACAAATATGAGTTTTAAGTATTATGCAAGTCCCATTTGACTTTTTAAAATGAAAACTTGTTGATTATGTCAAATGATCACTGATTTCATTGTTTTTAGTCAATATGGGTTTTAACATGTTTACAACTCCCATTTGACTTTTTTTAAACAAAACTTGTTAATTATGTCCATGATCACTGATTTCATGTTTTTATCTAATATGAGTTTATATTTGAACAACTGCCATTAAGACATTTTTTAATAAACTTAGATTTATTCAAATGATCACTGATTTCATGTTTTACGTACAAATATGTAGTTTTAAATGTTGACAAGGTCCTCATTTGACTTTTTTAAATAAAACTGTTGATATGTCAAAGATCATCTGATTTCATGTTTTAGGTCTAATTGTGAGTTTTAGCATGTTTACAACTCCATTTGACTTTTGATTTGAAAAAACTTTGGATTATGTTCAAATGATCACTAATTCATGTGTTTTAGCAAATATAGTTTTAGCATGTTTACAACTCCCATTACTTTTTTAAATTGAAAAACTTGTTGATTATGTCAATGAATCCTAATTTCATGTGTTAGGTCTAAATATGTATGTTTAACATGTTTACAACCCATTGGACTTTTTAAAGAAACTTGTTGATTATGTCATTGCATCAACTGATTTCATGTCTTTTAATCTAATATGTAGCTTTAGCATGTTACAATCCCATTTGACTTTAAAATGAAAAAACTTGTGTTATGTCAAATGACACTGATTTCATGTTTTACGTCTAAATATGAGTTTAGATGTTGGAAGACTCCCCATCTTGACTTTTTTAATTGAAAAATTGTGATTATGTCAAATGATCATGATTCATGTTTTTAGGTCTAAATATAGTTTTAGCATGTTTACAAACTCCCATCTTGACTTGTTTTGAAAAAACTTGTTGATTATGTCACAATGATACGCTAAATCATGTAATGTACAAATATGTAGTTTAGCAGTGTTACAATCCCACTGACCTTTTTTGTAAAAACTTGATTATTATGGCAAATGATCCTGATTCAATGTTTTTTAGGTCTAAATATGTATTTTAAACATGTTTACAACGCCCATTTGACTTTTTTAAAAAAAACCTTGTTGATTATGTCGAATGGATCACGATTCATGTTTATGTACAATACGATTTACATTACATACAGTGTGGAAGTCCACTTGGACTTTTTAAATGAAAAACTTTTATATGTCAATATGATCAATGATAATCATGTTTTACGTACACAATATGAGGTTAGAACGTTTCAATCCCATCTTGACTTTTTTTAAATGAAAAACTTGTTGATTATGCAAATGATCATGATTTCATGTTTTAGGTCGAAATATGTGTTTTAATGTTTACAACTCCATTTGACTTTTTAGTAAAACTTGGTTGATTTATGTCAAATGATCACTGAATTTCATGTTTAAGTCTCAAATATGTAGTTTTAATGTTACAACTCCCATTAGACTTTTTTGATTAAAAATTGTTGATTATTCAATGATCACTGATTCTGTTTGCTTAAATATGTAGGTTTTAAGCATGTTACAACTCCCATCTTGACTTTATTGTTGAAAACTTGATTGATATCAAATGATCGCTAATATCATGTTTTTAAGTACTAAATATGTAGGTTTTAAGCATGTTACAACTCCCACTTGATTTTTTAATTTGAAAACTTGTTGATTAATGTCAAATGATCCAATTCATGTTATTTAGGTCATGCAAATATGTTGTTTTAACATGTTTCACAACTCCCATTGACTTTTTTTAAAAAAAACTTGTTGATCTATGTCATGATCACTATTTCATGTTTTTACAGTCTAAAATATGACGGTTACATGTTACATGCCATATACGACTTTTTTAATGAAAAACTTATGTTATGTTCAAAAGATCATCTGATTTCATGCTTTAGTACAAATATGAGTTTAAGATGCTATGAGTCACCATTTGACTTTTTAAAAATGAAAACTTTGTAATATATGAATCATGATCATGTAGTCTAATATAGTTTACATGTTCAATTTGACTTAAAATTTGATATTCAGATATGCATGTTTTTATGACATATGAGTTTAAGTTTCACTCACTGTAAATAACTTTTGTTTTTTCGTTAAGTCAATGATGCTGATTTTGTTTGTTAAATATGAGGTTTAGCAAAACCATTGACTTCGATTAAATGCGTACAATATATGTACCAATATACTGTTACTCATGTATGTTACGTAATATCTGGTTACCGATTCTGGTTACCGATCGGTTTACGAATATGTTACCTAGATTTACGACTTATGTTATGAATATACCGAATATGTTACGATTTATGTACAATATGATACTTTTTACATGTCTTTATAAAATATGAGTTTTTAGCTGTATTACAAGCTCCCATTGACTTTTTACAAAAAACTTGTTGAATTATGTCGCTTGATCACTAATTTTCATGTTTTTACATACAAATATGAGGTTTTAAGGATGTATGCCAAGTCCCCATTTGACTTGTTTTAAAAAAACTTGTTTGATTATGGTCAAATGCGCAGATTCATGTTTTAAGGTGCAAAAATATGTAGTGTTTAGCATGTTTACAACTCCCATTGACTTTTAATTGAAAACTTGTGATTATGTCAAATACACTAGATGTCATGTTTTTAGGTCTAAATATGTAGTTTAACATGTTTACAAACTCCCCATTAGACTTTTTTATAAAAAAACTTGTAGTTATGTCGAATGATCACTAGATTTCATGTTTTTATACAAATATGAGTTTTTAGGCAGTGTACAAAACTCCCACTTGACTTTTTTTTTAATAAAAAATCTTGTATGTAAGTCAATGATCACTGATTCAGTTTTTACTGTACAAGATATGAGGTTTTAAGATGTTGACAAACCCATTAGACTTTTTTAAAAGTGAAAACTTGAGATTATGTCAAATGATCATTGCATTTCATGTTTTTACGTCTAAATATGTAGTTTTTTAAACATGGTTTAGCAACTCCCATAGACTTTTTTAAGATAAAAACTTGTAGAATATGTACCATATCATGATTATGTTATTAGACCAATATATGGTTTTAGCTATGCGTTACCGAACCTTGTACCATATCTTTTACATATCTGTGTCGATGTATGTTCAATACGCGATTAATGGTTCATATATGGTACATATATGGGTTTTACGGCATAGTACACTCCATGATTTACATAAAGTAATTATGTTACCGATTTATGTTTTTAGGTCCATAAATATGAGGTTTTAAGCATGTTACAATTCCCATTTGCACTTTTTTTTAAAAAAAACTTGTTAGATTATGTCAATGATCACTTGATTTCAGTTTTTTAGCTCCAATATGAGTTTTAAATGTTCAATTCCCATTTGACTTTTTAAATGAAAACTTGATTATTATGTCAAAGATCACTATTTCAGTTTTAGGTCTAAATATGGTAGTCTTTAACATGTTTACAACTCCATTGACTTTTTTTGGTGAAAAATCTTGTTTAATTATGTCCATTGATCAGCAAGTTTCAGTTTTTATCGTAACAAATATGAGGTTTTAGACTGTTAAACTCCCATTCGACTTTTTGAATGAAAATTGATTATGTCAAATGGATCACTGATTTCATGTTTTACGGTCTAAATATGGATTTTAATCGATGTGTACAATCCCATCTTGACTTTTTTAAAATAAAACTTGATTGATTATGTCAAATGATCGTGATTTCATGTTTTTAGGTCTAAAATTATGTAGGTTTTAGCATGTTTTACAACACCCATTGAACTTTTTTTGTTGAAAAACTTGTTGATTATGGTCCAATGAAATCACTGATTTCATGTTTTTAAGGTCTAAATATGTAGTTTACATGTTTACAAACTCCCATTTGACTTTTAATTTGTTGATTATGCCAAATGATATCATTTTAATGTCAATGGTTTACATGTACCTATCAGTTAATCACTTAGTGGTAATTATCATGATTTTTTTAGGTTCTAAATATGTAGTTTTAACATTTTACAACTCCCATTTGACTTTAAACAAAAAACTTGTTAGATTATGTCGATGATCACTAATTTCATGTTTTCACTGAAATAGAGGTTTAGCCAGTTGACAACTGCCATTTACTTTTTAATTGAAAACTTGATTATGTCAATGATCACGATTTTCATGTTTTTACGTCAAATATTAGTAGTTTTAAAAGTATGGACAGTCTCCCATCTTGACTTTTTAATTTGAAAAATTGTTGAATTATGTCAAATTGATCATCTGATTTTCAATGTTTTAGGTCTAAATATGTAGTTTTAGACATGTTTACAAATCTCCCATTTGACTTTTTATTTTAAAACTAAAAATTTAGATTATGTTCAAATGATACTATTTCCATGTTTTTAGTCTAAATATGTAGTTTTAACATGTTTAGCAACTTCCATTTGACTTTTTTTTGTTAATAAATTGTTGATTATGTCATGATACTATTTCATGTTTTTGTCATTGAGGTTTACTTTTAAAGTTATTTATTGTTTAGTTATTAATGACTGTAAGTTTTACAGTATAACTCCCACTTGACTTTTTAAACAAAAAACTTGTTAGATTATGTCAATGATCGCGATTCATGTTTTCAGTCTAATACTGTAGTTTAAGACATGTTGACAAATGCCCATTGACTTTTTTTAAATAAAATTAGTATATGTCAAATGATCATGATTTCCATGTTTTACTGATACAAATACTGAGGTTTAATAGCATGTATGACAAGTCCCATTTGACTATTTAAAATTAAAACTTGTTGATTATGTCAAATGATCTGTGATTCATGTTTTTAGGTCAAATATGTAGTTTTAGCATGTTTAAACTCCCATTTGACATTTTTTTTGTTGAAAACCTTGTTGATTATGTCAAATGATCACTTAATTTCATGTGTTTTAAGTCAAATATGTAGTTTAGGCATGTTTTACAACTCGCCATTTGACTTTTTTTTGTTGAAAACTTGTTGATTATGTCAGATGACCACTAATTTCTGTTTTTAGCCGTCTAAACTATGTAGTTTTTAACATGCTTTACAACTCCCATTTGACTTTGTGTGTTGAAAGCTTTTTGATTATCTCAAATGATCACTAATTTATGTTTTTAAGTCTAAAATATGTAGTTTTAAGCATGTTTACAACTCCCATTTGACTTTTTTTTTTGTTTGAAAACTTGTTGATTATGTCAAATGATCACTAATTTCATGTTGTTAGGTTCTAAATATGTAGTTTTAACATGCTTACAACTCCCATTGGCTTTTTTAAACAAAAAACTTTGTTAGTTATGTCGACTGATCACTAATTTCATGTTTACATACTTAATATGACTGTTTTTAGCATGTTGACATATTAGTGCCATTGACTTTTTTTAATGAAAAAACTTGTTATTCAACTGATCACTTGATTTCATGTTTTATGTACAAATATGAGTTTTAAAATGCTATGCAAGTCCCATTTGATCTTTTTAAAATGAAAAACTTGTTGATTTATGTCAAATGATCATTGATTTCAATGTTTTTTAGGTCTAAATATGTATTTTAACATGTTTACAACTTTCCCAAATTTGACTTTTTTTAACAAAAAACTTGTTAATTATGTCGATTATCACTAATTTCATGTTTTTACATACTAATATGAGGTTTAGCATGTGACAAGTGCCCATGTTGACTTTTTAAATGAAAACTTGTTTTATGTCAAATGATCACTGATTTCATGTTTTTACGTACAAATATGAGGTTTAAAGACTGTATGCAAGCCGCATTTGACTTTTTAAAAGAAACTTGTTGATTATGTCAATGATCATTGATTTCATGTTTTTACGTACAAATATGGATGTTTTACATGTGTTACAAGTCCCATTGACTTTTTTTTAACGGAAAAATTGTCGATATATGGTACCCAATATATGGTTTACCGATTATTGAGTTACCGATATATGTTCCGTTAGTGATATCATTATGTACCGCTATAGTTACATTATGGTTACCAAGAATTTATGTTTTTACGTCCTAAAAATATGAGTTTAAGCTGAATATAGCAAGTCCCATTTGACTTTTTAAAATAAAAAACTTGTTATTATGTCAACTATTAGTTCTTTATTTTTATAGTTAGTAAAATTAGAGTTTTAGCAGGGTAGTATACACGCCCATTTGACTTTTTAAAATAAAACTTGTTCGATATATTGTCATCATTGATAGCTGATTTCATGTTTTTTACACCTGATAATATAGGTTTTTAGGCATTATTAACAACACGTCCTTTGACTTTTTCTAACTGGAAATACTTTGTTGATATGTCGATATATCACTGGATTCATGTTTTTCAGTAGCTAAATAAGTTAGGCTTAGTGTTACAGAGCCCATTGCTTTTTATGAAAACTTGTCATCGTGTCAAAGATCACTGATTCCATGTTTTACTTACAAATATATGAGGTTTACGCTTAGTGAAATGTTCCATTTGACTCTTTTTTATTTAAACGTCGAAACTTGTTTCTATCTGTCATGATTCAGCAATTGTTCGATTTTTCTACGTCAAATGACTTCGTATTCAGTAGTTTTCAGAAGATCTCCAATTGATATCCCGTTTTAAGCAAAACTTCGAATATATTGCGACCTCATAGGTTACCATAATGTTACCGAATTAATTTATAATACTGGTTACCGCAATCATGCTCCGATACTGTTACCGTAATAATGGTACCTGTAATTCATGCTTTAACCTGGATATAAGTGGTCTACGTATTATATGTAAGTTACTTTGAATTTTAATGTTCATTTTGACTTTTACCAAAACGTATAACTGTCTTATGATGTTTTTATTAGCTGAATTTTGATTTTACAGTCGCCATTTGACTTTTTTTAAAATGAAAACTTGTATATTATGTCATAATGATCACATTTCATTGTTTTTATCGTACAAATAGATCGTTTATAGACTGTATGCAAGTTCTCATTTGACTTTTTAAATGAAAACTTGTTGATTATGGTGTCAAATGATCATACTGATTTCATGTTTTTACGTACTAAATATTGAGGTTTTAGCATGTTAAACGTCCCATATTGACTTTTTTAAATATAAACTTGTTGTATTTAGTGTATATGATTCACTATTTTTCATGTTTTGACAGTAGCAATATGAGTCTAGGTTAAGCTGTATTGATGCCTATTTGATCTTTTTAAAATGAAACTGTTGATTTATGTCAAATTGATCACTGATTTCTATGTTTTACGGTACAATATTGAGTTTAAGATGTTGACAAGTCCATTTGACTTTTTTAAAAGAAAACTTGTGATTTGTATAATTATGTCGTATTTATATTCCTGATAGTACCGATTATGTATTATCAGTTCATTAGCGTTTTGTTACCTAATTTGATATTTTTACGCAATATGTTACTGTAGCAAGCTCCCATTTGACTTTTTTGAATGAAAACTTGTTGATTATGTAAAATGATCACTATTTCAATGTTTTAACGTCTAATAATGATTTTAGCATGTTTACAACGTCCCATTACTTTTATTTAATGAATACTGTTTTGATGTCAATGACACTAGATTTCATGTTTTTAGGTAAATAATGAGGTTTTAACTGTTATGCAACTCCCATTTGACTTTTTTTAAACAATAAAACTTGTTATGTATGTTGTTAATGATCACTGATCATGTTTTTACTACAATATATGAGTTTTAGCATGTATGAAAGTCCCATTTGGAACTTTTTAAATGTAAACACTTGTTGATTATGCTCAAATGATCACTGATTTCATGTTTTTACGTAAATATTGAGAGTTTTAATGATGTATTAACGAAGTCCCAATTTGACTTTTTTAAGTTGTCGAAAATGGTACGATATATGTCAAAGTTAGATCTATGTTCCTGTACTGTTACAATGGTTATTATATAGGTCTAACATGATATAGTTATACGATTTTACAACCATGTTTACAAAAACTGTTAATATATGTCGATTATCCAATTTATGTTTTTACGACATAATATGAGGTTTAGCATGTGAGGCAAGTGCCCATTTTGACTTTTTTAAATGAAAAATTGTTGATTATGTCAAATGATCACTGATTTCATGTTGTTTACCGTACAAATATGAGGTTTTAGGTGTGTGCAAGTCCCATTTGACTGTTTTAAAATGAAACTTGTTGATTATGTTCAACATGATCATCTAGATTTAATGTTTTATCGTAAATATTGTAAGTTTACGCTGTTACACCTCCCAATTTTGACTTTTTAATAGAAAACTTGTTGATTATGTCAATATGATTACTAGATTTCATGTTTTTAAGCGTAGAATATAGTGTTTTAGCATGTTACCACTCCCATTTGACCTTTTTTTTGCTCTGATACTTTGTTGATTATGTCAAATGATCACTAATTTCAGTGTTTTTAGGTTACAAAATGTAGTTTTTAAGCATTTTAAATCCCATTTGACTTTTTACAAAAACACGTATTGTCGATTTACATGTAATTCATACGATACTGAATATGAGGTTTGCATGAAGGCCAGACTTTTTGGATGAAAACTGATTCCAATATGAGTCTACGAATTAATTTTTTTACCGTACAAATGAGGTTTTAAAGTGTAGCATTCCCTTTGACTTTTTTAACAATGGAAAACTTGTTGATTATGTCAAATGATCATTTTTGATTTTCACTGTTTTACGTCGAAATATGAGGTTTAGCTCTTTTACAAGTCCCATTGACTTTTTTGATGAAAAACTTGGTTGATTTTATCGTCAAATGATCACTTGAATTTTCAATGTTTTTAAGTTCCAATATGTAGGTTTTAGCATGTTTATCAACTCGCCATTTGACTTTTTTAAAATGAAAACACTTGTTTGATTAGTCAAATGATCAGCTGACATTTCATGTTTTTTAAGTACTAAGTATGAGTGTTTATGCATGTTACACTCCCATTTGGACTTTTAATTGTAAAAACTTGTTCGATATGTCAATGACACTGATCTTCATGTTTTTAGCTAAGATATAGGTTTTACATGTTTTACAAGTCCATGTGCTTTTTCTACAAAACTTGTTAGTTATGTCCATATGATCACTCGAATTTCATGTTTTGTAGTAGTACAATATACGAGTTTTTAGCTGTTGTACAAGCCATTACTTTTTATTTGAAAACTTGTGATTAATGTCAAATGATATTATATTCATGTTTTTACGTACAAATATGATGTTTAGCATGTTTACAAGTCCCATTTGACTTTTTTAAAGAAAAACCTTTGTCGATATATTGGTTACCATATTATGGTACCGATACTGTGTTACCGAATATAATGGTTACCGATATATGTTACGATATATGGTTACCAATTTTATGTTTTTACGTCCAAAAATATGAGGTTTTAAGCGGAGCTATACAAGTCCCAATTGACTTTTTAAATTAAAAATTGTTAAATGTCATATGATGTCGATTTCATGTTTTAACGTACAAATAGGAGGTTTTAGCATGTATACAAGACCCCTTTGACTTTTTAAAAATGAACACTGTTGATTTTGCAACTGACACTAATTTCATGTTTTTAGGCTAAAATATGTGTTTTACATGTTACACTCCCATTTGACTTTTTAAAACAAAAACTTGTATAAATTATGTCGATTGATCACTAATTCAGTTTTACAACTAATATGAGGTTTTAGCATGTGACAAGTGCCATTGACTTTTTTTAAATGAAAACTGTTATGTCAAATGATCACTGATTTCATGTTTTTACTACAAATATGAGCTTTAAGGATGTATGCAGTCTATTTGACTTTTTAAAATGAAAACTTGTTGAATTATGTCAAAATGATCACTAATTTCATGTTTTTTAGGTCTAAATATGATAGTTTTAACATGTTTACAAACTCCCATTTGCTTTTAAACAAAACATTGTTATATAGTCGATTGATCACGAATTTCATGTTTTACATACTAATATGAGCTTTTAGGCATGTTGGAAACAAGTGCCATTTACGTTTTAAAATGAAAACTTGTTATGTCAAATGATCACGGATTCATGTTTTTACGTACATAAATATGGGTTTTAAGATGCTATGCAAGTCCCATTTGACTTTTTTAAATGAAAACTTGTTTATTATGTCAATCTCTCTCCCATATATCGACAAGTTTTTCTTTAAAAAAGTCAAATGGGACTTCTAAACATGATAAAACATCATATTTGTACGTAAAAACATGAAATCAGTGATCATTTTGACATAATCAACAAGTTTTCATTTTAAAAAAGTCAAATGGGACTTGCATACATCTTAAAACCTCATATTTGTACGTAAAAACATGAAATCAGTGATCATTTGACATAACAAGTTTTCATTTGAAAAAAGTCAAATGGGACTTGTAAACATGCTAAAACATCATATATGTACGTAAAAATATGCAATCAATGATCATTTGACATAATCAACAAGTTTTTATTTTAAAAAAGTCAAATGGGACTTGCATACATCTTAAAACCTCATATTTGTACGTAAAAACATGAAATTAGTGATCAATTAACATAATCAACAAGTTTTTGTTTCAAAAAGTCAAATGGGAGTTGTAAACATGTTAAAACTACATATTTAGACCTAAAAATATAAAATCAGTGATCATTTGACATAATCAACAAGTTTTCATTTAAAAAAAAGTCAAATGGGACTTGCAATACAGCTTAAAACCTCATATTGGTACGTAAAAACATGAAATCAGTGATCATTTGACATAAACAAAAAGTTTTCATTTGATAAATGTCAAATGGGGCTTGCATACAGCTTAAAACCTCATATTTGTACGTAAAAACATGAAATTAGTGATCAATTTGACATAATCAACAAGTTTTCATTTTAAAAAAGTCAAATGGGACTAACATACATCTTAAAACCTTATATTTGTACGTAAAAACATGAAATCACTAATCATATGACATTATAAACAAGTTTTGATTTTAAAAAGTCAAATGGGACTTGTATACAAGTTAAAACTACATATTTAGACCTAAAAACATGAAATCAATGATCATTTGACATAATCAAGAAGTTTTCATTTTTAAAAAGTCAAATGGGAGTTGTAAACATGTTAAAACTACATATTTAGACCTAAAAACATGAAATTAGTGATCATTTGACATAATCAACAAGTTTACAACAAAAAAAAGTCAAATGGGAGTTGTAAACATGCTAAAACTACATATTTAGACCTAAAAACATGAAATTAGTGATCATATGACATAATCAACAAGTTTTCATTTTTAAAAAGTCAAATGGGTCTTGTATACATGCTAAAACCTCATATTTGCACGTAAAAACATGAAATCACTAATCATATGACATTATAAACAAGTTTTCATTTTAAAAAAGTCAAATGGGACTTGCATACATCTTAAAACCTCATATTTGTACGTAAAAACATGAAATCAGTGATCATTTGACATAACAAGTTTTCATTTAAAAAAGTCAAATGGCACTTGTCAACATGCTAAAACCTCATATTAGTATGTAAAAACATGAAATCAGTGATCATATGACATAATCAACAAGTTTACAACAAAAAAAGAGTCAAATGGGAGTTGTAAACATGCTAAAACTACATATTTAGACCTAAAAACATGAAATTAGTGATCATATGACATAATCAACAAGTTTT
>CALNVZ010002025.1:2100-21643 GCA_940671915.1 Paracentrotus lividus | reverse complement strand
GTCTTCGTACGTCTCAAGTCTCGTAAAGTCTTTGAGAGTAATTTTACTGCTATTGCGGTGCTTTTACATGTTGCGCCCGGTACGCCTACTCGGATCACGAGTACGGACATCATCGAGACTGCTGCACGAGCGAGGTATACGTACGTACATGTACTAAGCGGAAACACACAGTTAAATACGCACTAAACAGCGGAACGGAAGGGCGGAGAGCGTGCATGCTCTTGTCTTTGGGTGAAATTCCTATTCCTTTTGTTTGTTTGTTTGCCTGTTTTATAATGATATTGGAATGTTCCGATATATACATCGTCTGATAACACTAACAGGCTAGATTACCATGCATGGATTTCCCATTACTTGTCAGTCATGTACACAGTTTGAGTTTGATGCATTGGGATGTGAGTAATGCATGTATTTGGTTTGTGTGAATTGAATGCTCTGAAGTGAGTAATGCAGTGTATTGTTTGAGTGTGATTGATGCACTGATGTGTATATCAGTCGAACATTCCAAATATCATTATAAAAACAGGCAACAACAAAACAAAGGAATAGGACTCACCTGAGTGAGTAACGCTTTACAACTCAGAGAGTCAGTAAGTTTTGTGCAACCTTTACTTACTGACTCTCTGAGTATGTAAAGCGTTACTCACTAGATTAGTTTGTGCAATGTACTCAAAACAATTAGTATGTACTCAATAAAATGAGTTAATTAATAAACTCATTTTGGTGTGTCACTAATTGTCAAATCAAAAATACTCGATTAGGTGCGTTTTCAAAGTAGCTTTTATTGAGCGAAAGCACTCATGGATGAGTGGTCACTATATAGTGAAAATACTTGATATTTTGAGTTTGATCACTCATAATATGCAAGTTCCTCATTTTTCTGTTGCACGGCTCCCCATTACATAGTTGTGATGAATACTCTCCAAAAATCCATAAAAATGATAACATTCTAATTGCAACGATGCCAACATCCTTCATAATTAGGATACAATCTTCATTATGATTATCCGTTCAAAACATCAACGAAATAGTGAAAATATGTACATGTCCCTAAACACATCAAACATCAATCTAAAAAAGAAGAGAGTCTCAACAAAAAAACAAAAAAAAACAAAAAAACAAAAAAAAGGAGAAAAAAAAAAGTCTTGTTTCCGAATTAAAAAGAAAGTGCTACTATTGCACTACTCGTAACACCTTTAAAGAAAAACGGCACTTATCAATACTTTTCTATAAAAAAAATATAGACATAGAAACACAGTTCTGAAGAATAATTTATATAATTGACATATAGATTAAGTGTGCTTGTCAAAATACTACTTGGGAGATTCAACTTAAACTCCTTAGCACAATGAGACAAATGTCACAATGTTACAAAGCCACATCTTAAACTCAACACCATTTGCCAATTGATATTCGGGGTTACGATGACAACTTGAAACAAATAAATGAAGAAATAAACGCAAACAGAAATTTGGTTATTCCTCAATAATATTATTAAACTAGTCTTCAATTCAGGCTTATTCCTTAATTGACCACCAATTTTTCAGAGATACCCTATAGGTAAATGGAGACGATTCCCGTTAATTTCGTCAATTTTGTTCATCCGAGGGATATTTTAAAACTCCCAAACCTTTTATTTGTTTGGTAATATGTTTTAAACACGCGAACGCGGTTCTAGCTATTATTATTATTATTATTATTTTTTTTAAAAGTAGTATTGACCCAATTTTGGTTAGGTTCAGAATTTTCGGCAGCATATTATTTTCCAAATAGTAAGGCGAAACAAGGGTTGTGCCATAGCATATCCGCTTACGCCAAAGGATCTACTCAACTTGTTGTTGAAAGCATCCATGCGCGAATTCTTCGGACAACCTGTACCCTGGTACTTGATATAGGAGTGACAGTAAAGTAATGGTGTCAAGGCATACATGGAGACGTGAATAGCTGTTTCGGTAACCAACAAGTCAGAATACAGACAGGAGAGGGCACGATGACACATTAGTTGAGTAGTCCGCTTTGCCTTTTCTGACTTCTCGCACCTGGATGCACCGTTGTGGTTTCTTGACTAGTTTCTACTTTCCCGGCTTGCTCTTCGAGTGCCTGGACGCCATCACCGTAGAGGACAATTGGCATTTTAAGGAACAAGTGTTGGGTCATAAGACATTGGAATGTCTCGATTAGGATGGGAGTTCGTCTTTCCGAGAGGGCTTCCAAGAGTTAGCGGATGGATTCCGGAGTTTTACTTCATGTTCACTTGTATAATCTGTGTCTCGTAATATGTGCATCGGCGTTCATTTCGGGAGGGAAAAAAGGAGCTAGGATATAACGAAACCATACAAATGAGTCGACTAATGATCTCGTTCAACATGCACTTGAGAGTCGAACAACCTGAAGAAGCTGGGACAGAAAAATAAATCGTATTTTTATAGAATTTTTCCCGTTCTTTCGAAAGCACTTAGCATATCTTTCACTCATAACTTTGCCAGAATTGTTCTATCTGCCAGATATGTTTTTTGATCGATTCGGCAGTATATTCCCTGATTGTAAAGCACCACATCATGATGGGGAAGACGGTAGACTACTAATAGTAGGGCGGGAACATGAAATAAACTATGCCATGTAGGTCGAAATCGGAGTAAGTTTTGAGGCTCTCAGAGAAGACCTGAATGACGTGAACAGGTGTTCGGTTCCAACGAATCCATACTGTATGATAACACAATCCACTAGACCTTTAATAGATATAGCGACATCCATGTTCAAGCCCAGAGTTGACAGACATGAGCCTAGCTTGCGGATTGTTCTCGCGCTGGTAGTGCTTTTGTACGGGCTGAGACGAGTATAGCAACCGAGTATATACATAAGAAAAGGAATTTTTCATCAAACAATGAAAGTAAAAAAGCCGAGAAATTTTTTTTATTATCCCCCAGGTAAATAAACCTACATAAATTGGTAAATATTCCCATATAAAATGAGAAATGGAAATCGCCGTAAAAATACAAAAGACAAACCCAATTTACTTGAAAAGGAAAAGCCAAACCCAAAAAAAAAGCGATTTAATTGGGAATCAAACCGTAAAAAGGTCGTATCAAAGTTAAATGGATTACTTTAAAATTTTTTTAATTATAATTGGGGAATTTTTTCTGTAGCAAAATGAAAAATATTCAGAAAAAAAGGCAAGAAAATAAAATTTTGTTTACAACTGCTAGATTTATAGCCATACAATGACGTTTGGAACAGAAAAGTTTAGCTGGGCTTAAAGATAAACAGGTTTACAAAACAACAATTTTTTTTTTTTTTCTGCCCAAAAAAAATAAAGATTCAAAGATAAAAAATCTCCCCTATTGTTTTTTTTTTTTTTTTTTTTTTTATAAGGAGTTTTCTTTCTTTTTTTTATTGGCCCCGGCTTAATCGCTTTTCTCTGTTTAAAAAACCTAAAGTAGTCAAATTTTTTTTTTTTCCCAAAAAATAAGTTTCCCAAAGAATCCTAACTTAAATAGCCATTCAAATTTCTTTTTCTGATCCCTTTGGGGGGAAAAAATAATTTGGGTTTGGTTGGGTTCAATTTGTTCCCCAACAAATTAAACCATGTAAAATAAAATAATGTTATAATATTATATAAATTTTTGTCAGCTCCCATCAAAAAAACTTGTTTAATTTTTTATCAATAAAAAAGAAAAGGGAAAAAAAACTGTACCTCCTTTTTGACCCTCAAGGTTATGGTGGGGGAAAACTTTTTTGGGGTTTTCATTCAAAATTGAACAACAGGCCCATTCGATTCCCCCCCTGTTGAATTTGAAAAATAAAACGAAAACGAAGGAAAAAGGGAAAAAAAGAGAAGAAAAAACATTTATAACTCTCTTTCCCTCAACCAAACGGTCCCAAGTTTGAAAGAAAGAAAAAAAAGAAAATTTAAAACAGCAGAACTGGATAAAAAAAATTTTTGTTTTGAAATAAAAGAGGTTATATAATAAACCTTGGAAGTTGGCCCCCAAGAAAAACCCCTTTTTTTCTAAACACTTTGTTTAAGGTTTTTTGGGGTTTTAAGATTTTATTTAGGCCGGGTGCTTTTTTTTGTTTTTAATTTCCGCCGGAAATTTTCAATCGAAAAGTCCCGGGTTCCCCATGCTTCGCGAATAAAAAATTTTTTCCAACTTTTCAGTTGTAACAAGGCCCTTAATTTTAATAGTAATGAAAGTTCAATTCAACACAAAATCGCGGAAATTTTTTTTGTTTCTTTTTTTGCTCCCTTCCCTCCTCGCCGCGATTTTCCCCAAACCTAGTTTCCAACCCCGCGAAATATATTGGGGGCCCTTTTTTTATAACAGTAAAGTTTTGATTTTAAATCCAAGTTTTAGTTTTTTTTTTTGGTTTTGGAGTTTTTGGTTCTTAAAAGAAGCGCCCCCGTCCTTTCTTCATTTATTTGGATGTACACTATAAATTCCCACCTGAGAAAACCCATTTTTAACAATGCAAAGAAACGGTTTACCATGTATAACGCAAGGGTGGCCCAATGCATATACGGTTGTTTAACAGTTAAACTGACTTTTTTGTCCAATCATAAAATGGTACATTTTTTTTTTTTTCCATAAAAAAACTTCTTGCACCTTGGTTTTTGTATTCCTCTGAAAAAAAATTGGCGTTTTTGAGCAATTTGGAATGGTTTACGCCTTGGAAGTTACCATGGAAGGGCCCAGAAAGTTTAACAATACAGAAACAATTTAAATCATTACTGAAAATTTTTTTTTGAAAAATGGTTTCCTTTTTCCATCCGATGGTAAAAATTTACCAGGTAAACATTGGGGGCCTCAAAAGCCCAATCAAAGAATGCCAAATTAATTTTTTTCCAATAAAAGTTTTACCATTGAATGAAACAAAAGTTTAAGATCAATAATAAGCCAAAAAGTTTTTAATGCAAATTAGCCCAATAGGGCCTAAGGGAAAAAACCCCCCCAATAGAAAAAAACAAAAAATGGAAGAAAAAATCTTTGGCCCGCGGAATTTCCCCATTTTTCGTAAGGCTTAAGTTTGGGTTTTTATTCCCCTTTCCAGAAAAATAACCCTGTGGGTTTTTTTTTGGGGGAATTCCCCAATCACAATACAATGGTAAAAAACAAGGAAAATTCGGACCTATTAAAGGGCCATTCCCCAACTACAAACCTTCTTTTTTTTATTTTATTGTTAATTACTATCAAATAAAGGGGAGAATGGTCTTGATGTAAATCGCAAAAAAACATTTTCCCAAGTACTTGAAAATCATGTCCTCCTTTGGGGGCCAAGAAAAGAAACCCCTTCCCTTTTTTTAATTTTCTTTCTTGGATCTTTCCTTGTAGGGAGAAATAAAGCCCTCCCCTCCGTTCCCTGGGTGGGTGGTTGTTTGTTTGTTCCTTCACGCCATTTCCCCTCTTTCAATCCTTTCCCCCCCGAATCACCCGTGTCCCAGCGGCGGGCGCCCGTCCCAGGCAGCCGCCTTTTCCCTCACCCGTGGAGGTGCTCCGTGTTTGTTCCCCAATAATCCGATCTTGAAAAAAAAGCAAAATCTTTCGCACCTTTCATGTCCCTCGCCATCAAAGTTTAGAAACTGGAAAAAGTTGAAAACATCGCTTGGAAATGGCTTCCGCTTTTCCTCCTCTAATTTTTTCCCCTTTTTTTTTCTATCAGAACTTGGTTTCTTTTTGTTTTTGGTTGTCCCCCATTAGAAGTCCCCCATGGTTGGGGTTGGAAAAATGGCCCAAGTTTTTGTTGCCCCCCCAAAATGGGCTGCAGCGCGCCGCCCGCCCCAAAACAGCGTGGTCGAGGCTTTGGGTGGTTAGTGTACGCGCGCGTAGTGCAAGAAAAATATTGGGAATAATGGGAAAGGAAAAAAACTAATGGGGGGTTGATGTGGTTGAATGAAAAAAGCCAGTAGAAAATACTGTTTTTGTAGAAAGAAGGACAAATTCCGTCCCCCTGGTGGGTCCCAGGGGGCTTGGGAAATACCAAAATCCCGATTGGGGTAGAAGATTTCCCCTCCTTTTTTTTTGATTGAGTTCAAATTTTCCCCCTGGAAAACAGAGGGTTTTTAACAAAGAAGGAAAAAAGGAAAGAAGTTAATGAAATGGGGATTCCCTACAATGAAATAAATAAACCATGAAATTAATCGAAGGGGTTTAAAAAAAAAAACCAGAAGAAAACAGTTCCCCAATGGTCCCATTTTTTTTTTAAGTCCCCCAAACCAATTTTCCTTGCCCATATTCCCCCACGTTAAAACCGGTTTTTGTCCGTTCAACAACTGCAAAAAATATTAATATCCTCAAAGGGAAATGGATTTTGGCCAATAAACTTTGGGTCTCACCTAAAATGTCCCCGTAAGGGGAAAACCAATAGCCCTTTTTTTTCCCCTTCTTGGGCCACAAAATAAAAACAAACCCAAAAACCCATGGCCCCCATTTAATCATGAATTTTTTGGTGGGGAAACATTAAAACTAAAAAATTGGCAAATGGACCATAAACCGTTTTTCCTGGTTATTTTTAAGCCCCCCTTCTCGATTTAATGACGGGTAAAAAACAGCTGAAAATTTGAATAGAGAACCAATAATGTAAAGAAAATTTTCCCCCCCCGACGTATTTTTGAATTTTGGAAAAATTAAGGATCAAAGCTACTTTTTAATTTTAATACCAATTGGATCAACTGTCCATTTCCTGGTGGACAAAAAATTCCCCCCTGGGACTCCTTTTGAAAACTTTAAACCCAACAAAATTTAAAAAAAATTGGTTAAACTCATTCAAGAAAATTAAATGAAAAACTCCAACATGGTTTCCCCCAAAAATATCAAAAACAAGGGCAAAATTGTTTATTGCCAAAGAAAGCTGAAGGGTTCTCAATTTCCCTGGTTTTGGGTGGAAATTAATTATATGGATTTTTTTTTTTTTCATCTTCTACTGTTCCCCTCCCTTTAAAAAAGGGAAATTGTATTGAGCATAATAAAAGAAAAATAACTAATGGGTTAAAAAACCCCATAGGGGTTTCAATAATTTTTATACGCCTAAACCTGGGAAATATTATTGGGAAAAAAAACTTTTTTAAATTTTTAAAATTTTTGTTTTATAGAGTTTTGGGATTTTAAGGAATTTAGGGGGAGGTTTTTCACTGAAAATGTGGGGGTAAAAATATTACATGTAGACCTTTGGGAAAAAGGAATCGAGTTATTAACCCACAAAATATAATAATGCCCTCCAAATGGGTTTTTTCCGGTCCCAATCCTAATTTCCCCCCATGAAATGCCCCCCCGCCGCCACCATTCCCTTTGGGTTTAAATACTCCTTTTTTCCCTGGTTTCTTTATGGTTTTTACCTAATGTTCCCGAATACCAATCAAATTCCCTGTTATTATGGCCACGAAATGACCTTTCCCCCACTCAAGAAAAGATCATTTCAAATTTTTCCAATTTATTAAAGGAAAAATCATCCCTTTTCCCCCATGGGGGGGTTTTATAATTCCTTTTCAATGGTTTCCTTTTCATTTCCCCCGAATTCCAATTTAGGACCCACTTCTTTTAAAACGACAAGGAAAAACATTTGCCCTCACAATTATCAGGGAAAGAAGGCCCCTTTTGTTGCCCATGGGGAAAATACAAATGGTAAGGCCCCGGATTGTGGAAAAAACCATTTCCCCTAATGGGTTTGGAGCCATTTTTTATATTGGGAAAAAACAAAATTGTTTAGGGTTTTCAAATAAATAATTTTATTTCAATATTATAATGAAAACCCTATTAATTAGGTTAAAAGTAAAAAGACATCCCCTTTTTTTTTAAATTAAAACTTTTTTTATAAATTAATTCCATGTAAAACTTTTTTTTAAGTTTAAAAGGGCACCTGTTTAAAACTTGGTTTTTTGAAAAAAAATGGGTTTAAAAAATTTAAATAAATACCACAAAGGTTTTTTTTTTAAATGGAAAAGATAAAATAACCAATGGAAAAAAAAAAATTTATATTTAAATGAAAAAAATTTAAAGAATCTTTTTTAAATAAACCTTTGAATAAATTCCCCCTTTTTAGTTTTATGAAATTTTGGGATTTTTCTAAGAAAATCAAGGAATAAGCAAAAGTAATATTTTGGTAAAAATTTAATTTTGTTTTTTTTTAATTTTGTTAAGAAAGGAAAAAAAGAAAACCCAAAAGAAGAGGTAAAAAAAAATAATTGGTTAAAGAAATTTTTCCAAATTTGGTTAGGAGAACCCACCAAAAGGGGAATTTCCGAAAAAGAAAAATACAATATAAACAACCAAAAATTTAAATTAATCTGGGGGGGGTAAAAATTCCCCCCAAACCCCCTTGTTTAAAAAAAAGGGTTTTATAATTTAAGCATGGGTTTTTCATTAAACAGTCCCTTGAAACTAATATTAAAGGTCAAAGTTTTAAGCAAAAAAAGAAATGATTGAAAAAAGGAACAACAAACTCAAATTTTTGAAATGGAAAACGAACAAAAGAAAGTGGACATGAAAAAATTAAAGGATCACATATCAACAATAATTGTGCCCAAGAAAAAGCCTTACCTTTCACCTCTTCCCCAGACAAAGCCAAAGTTTCCCTTTTTTTTCCGTTTTCAATGGCCTTCCCCATTCCTCCTCCCTCCCCCCCTCCCTCCATCCCTCATTTTTTACCCAAATGGTTAACGGGGAAAAAATGGAAAAAAAATGGGGGGGTGGTTTGGTAAACTGGTGGGGGGTTAAAAGAAAGGTGGGGTTGGGTGGTGGATGAATGGAATCAAATTGGTTGTCCCTGGTTGAAGCTTTGAAGGAGGGGTTTTGGAATTTCCCTGGTTGGTAAAAAAGGTTTTTTGTAAGAGCTTTGTTTTTGTCCCCCCTGGAAAAAACTTCCTGAAAAGGTTTTGGCTGCTTTTACCTCTTTCTTTGTTGGGGAATCCCCCTGCAAAAGAAAATTCAATATTTTTTTGATTGCCAAATTTATTTAAACAATCCTTTAGTAGGTGGGTGATGACCGAAACAAGGGATTAAACCAAAAATCAAAGAAAAAGGGTAAAAATGGAAAAAACAAAAAAAAGGAAAGTTTTTTTTATCATGCGAGTTTTTTTTTTTTACAAAATCCCCCTTGGGGGAAGCTTTTTAGTTTACAATTTTTTTTTTTTCCTTAATTTTTAAATAATCAAATACCCTTTTAAAAACCTGCAACACAAACAAAAAGGAAAAGAAAAGAAAAAAAAAAAAAAAACCTTTTTTGAATCTGGACAACCAACCAACCCAGATTTTTAGAAGAAATTGGCCTTACAATTAATAAATCATCCCAAAAATAATCAACAAGATCTTAAAAAGATGTTGGCTTAAGAAAAATTGGGGTTTACAAATTTAAAAATAAAATAAGTAGGGTTTTGGGAAAATTGGTTTTTAATCTTGGTTTTTTTTTTTTTCCAATGAGCAAAAGTTTAATCCTTCAAAAATTGTCCCTAAGCCAATTTTCCTTTGTCTGGTAAAAAGATGTATTGTAATTCGGAAAAGGAAAAATAAGGCAAATAAAAATCCTGGAAGGGAAAAAGCCATAAATGCCCAGTAAACAAAAATGAAAAAAAATATTAGAAAGCCTTTCCCCCCTGAAAAGAAAACTGCAAATTTTTTGGGTTGTTTTGTTGATACATTAAGTTCCCAACATCCTAATAATCAACTTTTTTCCCACTTTGAACTTTAAAAGGTTTTTTTTTTTTATTGGGGTTTTTATCCCATTGGGTTTATTAACTTAGGGGTTTGGGGCGAAAATTCCCCAACTTTTTTTTTCAAACAAGGTTTCTAATAGTAAAAAAATTCCGACCGTAAAGAAAACCCTGAAAAAGAACAATTATTTTGCAAATACCGTTTCGCCTAAAGTTGGGCAAAAAAAAACCGCAAAATGGGGCCCCCCCCGCCCGAAATAGACGTTATTAAATGCTCCCATTACACAACTTTTTTTTAAAAATAACGTAATAAAACCACTTTATTGCGTTTTTTTTTTTTTTTTTTTTTTATTATGGCCTTTTTTGGGTGGTCAGGGGAAACCCAAACCCATGATTAATCCAAACATGATTAATCCCCTAAACCTAAGTTTGGACCTGTGGTGAGTTTTGGGTTTAAAGTTTTAAAATTTTTTAGTCCAATATCCCGAGCAAAAAATCACCTCCATATAAAAATCAACTAAAATAATAACCATATTAAAACCCATATAGGGTTACATTTTTTTTGGCTTCAATGATAAAAAATTGGTTCCAGAAATTTTTTTTTGAAGCCCCTTTTTTAAAACGCACAAAATCCAATAAAGAAAAATACAAAAAATTAAAAAACCGGTTTATAACCTATAAAAGTGTGTTTGGAAAAATGAATGGGCCAAAATACAAACTATTTTTCGGTTTTTTTTTTTGCAACCACTTTTTAGCGACGTCCGAAAAAACCCCAAATCAAATCAAACACAAAAATCAAATTGGTCCCCCCCAAAATTTTTTTTGGAAATTTTCTAACATCAAAAATTGAACTATAGAGGTTAACTTGGTTTTCGAATTAAACTTTTCCAGAAAAAAAGTTTCATTATTTTATTTTGGCCCAACCCTATTTTATACCACTTGGTCCCCCTTAACCAAAAAATTGGGTTCAATTCCTTTCTTAAATACCATGGGACTAAAACCCATTTGAACCTACCTAAAACATTTAACCTCAAATTTGCCTTAGTCCTAATAACAAAAAAATGGTCCCCCCTTAATTTATATTCCACCTAATTCCCAATTCCGTTCCTATTTTTAAACCTAATACTTGGGTCCCCTTAAAATAGAATTGGCCCATTTTTTTTGTCTAAAATTCCCAAAAAATGAACCATTTTGGGCCCTCCTCTATAAATAAAAAAAAAATTTGGGTAACAGTTTACTGTAAAAAATCGCCTGTTTTATCTTTTTTTTTTTTTTTTTTCCCGCGCGATTTAATTTTTTTCGGCGCCTTAGAAAAGGTCTCCAAAACAACCCAATTTGGGGTTCGGGGGTTTTTTTTTTTAAAATTTGGGGCGCTGGGCATTACGTAACAAACGCAAAATGGTTTCCCCCATTTTTTCAAGCATGCCAATAAGAAAAAAAAAAAAAGCAATGGCCCCTCCAATCCCCCCATAATAATTTGTCGGCCGGAGTTGTTTTTAAATTTTCCCGCGCCCCGTTCCCCTCCAAATTGTGGCCCGGCGAATCTTTTCTTTTTCTTCCCCTTCCGCGAAATATTTTTCCAACGGTTTTACAGTAAAATTCGACTAACCCTGGGTGAAATTCAATTGGAAAATTTATTCCAAGGTAGAAAAACGAATAATTTTAATGGAATTTTCGGCCGCAAAGAAGCGGGGCAAAAGGGGGCCGCGAATTTTAAAAACCCCGTGGAATATGTTTATGCCAATGTTTTTTTTGAATTGGGTTTTTTTTTTTCAATTTGCGAGCCTTACAAACATGCCAATCCGCCGAATTTTAAGAAACCTGTTTTTTTAAACATGGTTTTTGGGAAAGCCCACTCCAGCGCGAAAAATAATGGTGGGGAATAACAGTAACTGGGGTGTTTTTAAACCAAGGGTTTTGGGAAAAAAAAATTAGACCAAAAATGGTTTAATAGGCCCGCCGAAGGTTGGCCGCAATTTGGGATCCGAAAGGTTGGGATTTTTAGAAAAACAAACTGGTTTGTTAATTTAATAAAAAATTTGGAAATTTTGAACCCATGTTGGATTGAAAAGACCCCCAAACACAGGCCCAAATTTTTTGGAACAGTCCAAAAAGTAGTTTTTTAGAACCCATTGTTGGCAATTTTAACCCCATCCATGGATAAGTAAAAAAGTAAATTTGAAATAGCTTGGACAAGTAAGATTTGGGCACTTTTAATTTACTACCTAGTGGGTGGTCGTAAAATAGCCGTTAACTACAATGTTTTTTAACATCCCAAGGCCTTTCACACTCAAACTTTTGGTTTGGTTTTTTGGCCCCCAGCCTAAAAGGGCTTACCCCTTTACAAATTTTTTGGTTTTTAAGGTTTTTTTGCCCAAAAGCCCCAACAGGTTTTTTTAAATTCTTTTTTTTAGATTAATATTATTCAAGTTTTTTAATTCCCAACAAATTTTTCCAAAGAATTTTCAACACAATAAAAAAAAAAACCAAACCAAAAAAAAAACATGAATCAAAAAGTAAGTTAATTTTAATGTGGGGGTTTTACAACATTATTCCCAGGGATCCCAAGTTTGGTTTTATCTCCCAGGGGGGCGGCCCCTTGGAAAAATGCCCCACCCAATATAAATTGAAGCCAAAATACATGCCCCCTGTTAAACAAAATAAACAAAGTCCCCGAAAAAAGCCTTGAAAAAAAAAAAAATGGGGAAAAAGGTTGCCAGGGCCCCTGAAAAAATCCAGGCCAATACCCTGAAAAAAACCCTGCATCCTTTAACATATCTAGATTTTGTTTAAAATGGTGATCCCCCCACCGAATTGAGAACCAAAGGACTTCATTAACTATTAAATTGATAATCTATGGTTCCCCCAAAAACTTCCCAATAAGAACTAAAATCCTGGGTTTTGGAAACACTCCTCCCTGGCAAACTGGTTAAAAAGCTAAAAGGACTTAAAATTAAAACCATGCCCAAAATTTACTTTCAATGGAAAAGTGATTATCCCTTTCTCCAGTCCCCCTTTGCCCCATAAATCCCCATGCTGCCCCCGGGAAAAAAAAAAAATTGGACCAGGAAAACGTGGAAAAAACAAAAAAGCCAGAGCTTGGTGTCTGATAGTAACCTTGGATTATTTGGTTGGAAAAACCATGGGCCCTGGCTCCAAAAGAATTCTCTCCCTGAATTCGAACCCTTGTTTTTTACACTGAAGAAACCACGAAGGAGGTTTTTTCCTTGCAATCGAATTTGGGGCTTGCCGATTTGGTGTTTTTTTGAATACAAAAGGCTAACCGAAGCGGTGGGGCCCCAAAGTTATAACTGTTTTTTGCCCTTTGCTTCTCCAATTAGTTTTTTATTCTTGCCCTTGGAAAAGCCTTTTCTTGGGGCGCTCCAAAGAGAAGGCCGCCTCCTTTGGGGGGGGGCCCCCCGTAAAAAACCCCTGCCCTCCTGAACCTTGGAGGAACAAAATTGGGAAAAATGGATTGGCCCCTGTTATAACGTATCACACCTCCCTGGAAAAGAAACAGATAGAAAATTCCCTAGATGAAATTTATCCTCAAACGACAAAAAACCTTCTTTTTCCCCTGCAGTCTGGGGCCCATGTTTTCCCTCCCCCCTGAACCATTGAAAGGCCGACCGATGAAAAAAGCCTTTGTTTCCTAATAATTTTAGGCAGAAAGTTGGGGATTGGAAAAATGAAGGCCACTCTTTCCAGTTTTTTTTTTGCGAGTAAAATCCGGACCAAGAAAAAAAAAAACCGATGGAACCGCTCTGAAAAAACCTTTTCTGCCAAACGAGTCTAAACTCTTTGAGACGTGCGGTCCTGTTCCCCCCCTTGGGAAAAACTGTACCACAACCCGACAAAAATTTTTTCTGTCCAAACTTAAAATCCCTCGACAACCATCAATGCCCATGGGGGGTTCCCTTCCCCCATCTCCACATTAAATCGCCTCCTCCTCATCGTTCCTCCATCTTGGAAAATTGTCCCCCCTTTTTCCTGCTCTTTCTCACTGTTCCCCCTAAACCATCCCATCAAGGAGCCCGAGGTGGTTTTCAGGACCAAATATCAATGGTTTTTCTTTCCTTTCCTTCCCCCTGCATTGAGTTTTTTTCCCTTCCTCAGAAATACCTCCTGCCTTCCTCCCTGATGAAGAAACGTCCTAACCTCTTGGGTTGGAAAAAAACCCCTAATGGGTGAGGTAAAAGAAAAATTAAGATGAAAAAAAGTTTTTCTTTTTTTCCTTTTTTTACCAATTTAAAATAAAAAAAGAAAAAAAAGAAAACCGTCTTTTTGGGGGAAATGGATGGAATTTGGAAGGTTAAATTTAACTTAATAAATCACATCCTAATGAAAAAGACCAAAAAATTTTGAAGAAATAAAAGTGGTTAATAGGGAAAATAACCTTTTTTTAAAATTTAAAAACAGGAAATTTATCCTCAAATGGGAAAAAAAAATAGGAAAACCTTTAGTACAACTTTACTGAACCATATCAGTACTGTAAAAGCCCCAATTTAATTCAATTATAAAAAAAAAAGAGCCTTTGATTAAATCCTTTGATTCAAGAAAAATTCTGAATAATGAAACATGGTCAAAAGAAATGCCATGTTACAAATCAAATTATTTTTGGCCTGTGGAATTCATATTTTGTTAAAAGGCCAGGGGCCATAAAACAAGGAAATTTTTTATAATTTTTTGGCTTCTTCCCCTGAAAACGAAAACCCTTTGGGAAGACAATAAAAAAAAAAACACAACCATCCCCCCTCTACAAAAACCTACCATTCTAAAATAGTACCAATTTCTTGGTTTTTACCCTTACCCTTGCTTGTTAACCAACTTTCCCACTGGTTTTTTTTGAACAAATAAATTTAGCTCTTCCCTTCTTTGGACTGGAAAGTTTGGTTAAGCAAACCGGTTTTTCCCCCTCCTTGAAGGTTTTTTAAATCCTCTTTTTTCCAGATCTTTTTGGTTTTCCCTGTGTCCCTCCCGGGAAAAAAATGAAAAAAAAATGCCCTCCCTTGGGTTGACTCCCCCCCCCATTTGGGTTTCCAAAATCAAAGGTGGGGGGGTCCCCCCCCCCCCTTGGTGTTTTTTTGTTTTTAACATAAGTGGGGAAAAGGAGCTGGGCCCAATCCGAAAATGGTTTGTGGGGGGGTTTTCCACCCTCGTTCTTCTTCCTTTCTGGGCCCACACAACATCCCAACAAATAAAAAGATGAAAAATTTCCTGTTTAAATTGGGAAAATCCAAGTTTTTTTGCGGTTCCAAAGAACAAAAATTTGGAAAATATTTGTGGAAAAAATAAAACTGTTCCCCTCAACACCATAACCAATTGTCCCTCCTCAACCATTCAATAAATTTTTCAATAAAATTTACTTTCAAAGGGTTATATAAATAATGGCTTGATAAAATGCCTTAACTTTAAAAATAGCCCTGAACAATTGAAACCCCCAGTTTTTGGAAAGCAAATGAAAAAAGGGATATCGAAACCTACAACTGGTTTGAAAGAAAATACCCCTGCCAAGGGGGCACGAAATCTCAGCTTTTAACTTTTTAAAAAAGGCTTTTTTTTTAACTGGAACCAAAAAAAAGAATTATCCACTTTGGGGGCAAAAATTTTTATTTTAAGAACCGAAGAAGGCGGCATTCGGAAAATAATTTTTCCCCGCAGGATTTTTTTTCGCGCCAAAAGAGAAGAGAGGGCAGTTCTCCTTTCGCGAATTTTAAAAAACCTTCGGCCGAATAATATTAGCCATGATTTTTCCCCTAAATGATGTTAATTTTTTGAAAATTAGTTTTGTTCAATTGGCAAGCTTTACGAAAACCAATCGGCGCGAAAATTTTAAAAAACTGAAAAAACCATTGTTTTTTTTTTTTTTTTGAAGGCCCGCCAAAGCGCGAAAATAAACAAAAGCGAGTTTTAAAAAGCAGTAGTTTTTTTAAAACCCGTTCCCTTGAATAAAGCCCCATTAACCACACAAAACCAAAATCTAAATTTAGCAGGACTATTCATCGCACCATGGGGGACAATTAGTCCCAACCCGACAAATTGCCTCCACCCTGGCAAATTCCCCATAACACCTAATTGGGGAAAAAATGACTTTTAACTTTCAAATCCCTGGAAATTTTAACCAACAACCCCCCTAGGCCGCTAAACCTGAAAAACCCCCTAACCTACAATAGAAACCCCTAATTGCCCACCCCCTAACCCTAAACTTTAGAACAAAATAAAAGCCGGAGCAAGTTTGTCCCCCCCACAAGGAGCAAAATTGGATGGGTGGGTTTCCACCGAATTTCCAATCCCACCATAGATTGCCCTTTCTCCAGTAAAACCAATTTCCCAAAAGTCCCCCCCCCCTGACCGAAAAATAGGCCAAAAAAAATCCCATTGAAGGGGTGGGAAAAAAAAGCTGGAAAAAGGGGGGCTGAAAGAATGGATGGAAAAATTTTTTTGGGTAATTAGAGGAAGTAAATTTTTCTTAAAGAAAAAAGTGAAAACTCCCCCCCTCTTGAATCACTTTTTTACCAAAATCCCCTCTGGGGGTCTCCCCTTTTTTTTTTCTGGTCAAATCTTCCCCCTGCTTCCCCCCACCCTTCAACTGTGAAAAAATCTCTTTTCCGCTGGTGGAAACCCCTCTCGTTTCCCTACAATGGGTCCCCCTTTGGTCTAAGCAAAACCTAGGTTTCCCCAGGGGAAACCAGGTTTTGGTAAGTCCATGTTTGGCAGAAAATTACTCAAGCAAGGTGGGCCCCCTCGTGTTTTTTTCTTTTTCCCATAGGGGCCTGAAAAATTTATGGGAAAACATGAAAAAAAGAAATTTTGGGGAAATTATTAAAAAAATAAAGAAATTTTTAAAAATATGCTAAATTCAATAAGATGTAAAAAATTGGGGGTAAATGGGGGGGTTAAATGTTTGTTTTTCCTCTGCCCCCCCCAAATTTTAAAATGTTAAAAAATTTTAAAATCAGTTTCCATAATCCTAAAAATAAGCTTTTTGAACTCCACAAAAAAACTTCCAAGCCCCTATAAAACTTTTTTTGGGTTTCAATTATTTTTTGAAAGACCCAATCAAATGCCCAAGCATGGGGGTTATTTAAATAAATATAATCCCATTTTTTTTTTGTCCATAAAGAATTAATTCCTACCTTGATAAAAAAAAAAGAAAGGGCAATTTTTTCAATACTTTCCTAAATTAATTATTGTTTTTTTTTGTTTTTTGGGTTTTTGGGTTTTTTTTTGCCTTTTTAGGAAAACCATTGAAATAAAATGAATTCAAGTGAAGGAACAAATATTCAAGAAATATTTTATACTTAAAATTCTAAGTTAAACCTTACAACACATAAAATTCAGAAAACCACTGAATAATACACCCTTGTAATGAATTTTTTTTGGTTCACTTGAAAAAAAAAAACAAAAGCCCACTAAATCCCTTCAAATCTATATTAAAAACCAGGCTCCCATTAATTATCCCTTGAATTTGTCTGGTTTCCCCTTCCCCTACCCTTTGTTGATCATAGGAATCAAAAGTCCAGACAAATCCCCCCTTTGCCCCAATGGGTGTTTGAGTGAAAGGTTACCAATTGCCCATCCCTGAATTACGCCCTTTTGGGGTCTTTCAGCGCAAACAATACCCTACAAGAAAAACAATAGGAATTCCAAGATTTTTAAAAAATCTAAAGTTAAAATTTTTACCAAACCCTTTTTTTTTATGACCTACCATGAAACCCTTACTTGCACCATTTAAATGCCTACAGTCCCCACACAGACCACTAAGGGTTTTTTTAGTTTTTGTTTTTTTTTTTTTGTTTTTTGTTTAAAAATAATCCCTTTTATTTCCCCATCACCATCCCCTTTAATCACTTCCTATTTTTTATTCTTTGTTTTTTTATTGGATGGGAAACAAAAAAATTAAAAATCAACTATTTTCCACACTGCCTGAAAAACCCTATGAAAAATGGGAAGGCCAATCCCCTGGTGGGGGGAAAAACCCACAAGAAAAAAAAAAAGAGGAAATTTTTTGGACCGCAAATTGCCGGACGTTTACTTCACCGAAAAAAAAGTTTTTTCTTTGTTGTGACTTTGGTTAGCAATTACAGGTGGAAAATTTTTTAATGAATAAAAATTTTTTTCTCTTAATTTTTATCAGTAAAATCAGATTATCGGTATTCCCCAAAATCTTTAACAGGATTTTGCGCTAACAATGAAAAAAAAAAATTTTTTTTTTTTAAATGCTATCAGTTGGGTAAAAAAGGTTTTAATTTTTTAAAAAAGAACTCAAGATTATTTAATCGTTTACCATTTGTCCTTTGGCAAAAAGTTTACAACCTAAAAAATCCTTATTTTACGATTTTTGGGGTTTTTTTAACACAAAAGTAAGTTTTTTCCAATCCTTTAAAATAACATTTTGAAATTTGAATGGAAAAAAATTTTTAAATTTTAATGGGTTCTAAAAATAAACAATATAACAATAAAAATAACATAATTAACTTTCTAAATTTTTAAATAAAAATACACTTAATTCTAATAAACCTTACTTGTTTGGATGAAAAATAACTTTTTTCATATAATGGAATGCAAACATATCAATTGGTTTTAACAAAATGTAAAAAGTAAAAACTTTGTTTCCCCTGACAGTTTATTTTTTTCTGATACCTTTTTTTAATCCTTTTTATTTGCTTAATTTTTTAATGTTGTCAAAATGTGCATATGCTTTTGGGGGAAAAAATGCAAATTGTTGGGATAATAAAAAATAAAAATCCAAGAAACCAATAAAAAAAAAAAAATATTCCCCAATTTAAGACCCACCAAAACTTGAAAATTAAAAGGTAGGGCTAACAAATTCTTAAGTGGAAATGGATGCCCCTTCTAGCAAAAAGGGAAATCTGATTGATTTGGGGAAACGCGCCTCAAAACCAATGTTGGCAACTCCAACTTTTCCCAGCGTAAAGGGTTTTTTTCAGTTTTTGTCCCGATGGGGCTGAACCTCCTGGGGGTTGGGGTATGGGGGTCAAAGGTTTGAAGCTTTCTTCTTCTGGGGGTCCCAAATCCACTTTTGATAAAGGAAAGGTGGGGCTTTTTGTTTTCTACCCCCTCCCCCCTGAAAATCCTTCCCAAGTTAAATTTCAGGGGGCACAAGGTTTTTTTTCCCGTTTTAGGGTCCGTTTGGCCAATTTCCCTCCTTGAATTTACCCTTTAAAGAACATTTTGGGAAGAAAAAAGCCCCCAATTGAAATTTTAATTTTTTTACATCACATACAAATAAGTTTTTTAAAAATAAAAATGTTTTTTCCAAATTATCAAAGCCTAATTCCCTTGAAAACAAGGCCCCCAACTGTCCCCATTGAATAAAATGAGGTTTTGAAAAACCAAGGCAGAAAAGACCAAAAAACGAAACAAATTTGTCCCCAAGTTTTAAGGAATAAAGAATGCTTTAAACTTGGTGGTCCCTTATTTAAATGCCCTTTCAAAACGAACTCAAAAAAGGGGGCCTTCTTAATTGTTTTGGGGTCCCCCTTTAAATTCCAGCAAGCCCGCCCCACCTTCAGCCAACAGGGGAAAACTGTAGAAGAATCTTTTAAAAACCAAAAAATTTAAAATCATACAAAAAAGGTTAAAAAAGTTTTCCCCCAATCTTCCCTTTTTTTTTTAAAGAAACAGAAAAAATAATAAGTAAAATTATCAAAAGAAACAGTTTGAAGAATGAAAAACGGCCCCCCATTAACAAAATGTACGATGTTAACAAAAAATTGTTTCAAATGAAAATAATAATCTTTTTTTATAGAACCACTTAAATATAGGGGTGGGACGCCCTCATTGAACAATGGTTTTTTATGAAAAAACCAACTCAAGTTAAAAAAATTTGGAAGCAAAAATTCTTAATAATATAAAGAAGGAAAATTTACTTTTTACACC
>CALNVZ010002022.1:15418-47552 GCA_940671915.1 Paracentrotus lividus | reverse complement strand
TTGCCAGGAGCAAGTTCCTTCGGAATCCGTTTATAATAATCTGAAAAATCACTTCTCCCAGTTTCCAGTGGCCTGAGAGGTCCTCAAAACAATGTTGCCAGGGCATGCTGGGTATTTTTGGGTTGCCCAGACCCTCTTTGACCTTGTGGGACTAGTCCTTGCCCGGCCATTTTATATCTGGTACTTGCCTGGAGCAAGTTCTTTTGAAATCCGTTTATAATACACTAAAAAAAAATCACTTGTCCCAGTTTCAAGTGGCCCGAGAGGTTCTCGAAACGATTTGGCCGGGGCATATTGGATATTTCTGGGTTGCCCAGACCTACTTCAACCTTTTGGGACCAGTCCTGTACTTGCCAGAAGTAAGTTCTTTCGGAATCCATTTATAATACTCTAAAAAAAATCACTTGTCCCAGTTTCAAGTGGCTTGAGAAGTTCTCGAAACAATTTAGTCGGAGCATATTGGATATTTCTGGGTTGCCCAGACCTTCTTCAACCTTTTGGGACCAGTCCTTGCCCGGCCATTATATATCTGGTACTTGCCAGGAGCAAGTTCTTTCGGAATCCGTTCATAATAATCTGAAAAAAAATCACTTGTCCCAGTTTCCAGTGGCCTGAGGGGTCGTCAAAACAATTTTGCCAGGGCAAGCTGGGTATGCTTAACTTGCCCAGACCCTCCTTCACCTTGTGGGACCAGTCCTTGCCCGGTCATTTTATATCTGGTACTTGCCAGGACCAAGATCTTTCGGAATCTGTTTATAGTAATCTGAAAAAATCACTTGTCCCTGTTTCCAGTGGACAACAATTCTGCCAGGGCAGCTGGGTATTTTTTAGTTGCCCAGACCTACCTCAACCTTTTGGGACCAGTCCTTGCCCGGCCATTTTATATCTGGTACTTGCAAGGAGCAAGTTCTTTCGGAATCCTTCAATAATACTCTAAAAAAATCACTTGTCCCAGTTTCAAGTGACCTGAAAGGTTCTCAAAACGACTTGGCTGGTGCATATTGGACATTTCTGGGTTGCCCAGACCTTCTTCAACCTTTTGGGACCAGTCCTTGCCGGGCCATTTTATATCTGGTCCTTGCCAGGAGCAAGTTCTTTCGGAATCCGTTGATAATACTATAAAAAAAATCACTTGTCCCAGTTTCAAGTAGCCTGAGAGGTTCTCGAAACGATTTCGCGGGAGCATATTGGATATTTCTGGGTTGCCCAGACCTTCTTCAACCTTTTGGGACCAGTCCTTGCCCGGCCATTCTATATCTGGTACTTGCCAGGAGCAAGTTCTTTCGGAATCCGTTTATAATAATCTGAAAAAAATCACTTGTCCCAGTTTCCAGTGGCCTGAGGGGTCCTCAAAAACGATTTTGCCAGGGCAAGCTGGGTATGCTTGGCTTGCCCAGACCCTCCTTGACCTTGTGGGACCAGTCCTTGCCCGGCCATTTTATATCTTGTACTTGCTAGGAGCAAGTTCTTTCGGAATCCATTCATAATAATCTAAAAAAATCACTTGTCCCAGTTCCGAGTTGGCTGAGAGGTTCTTAGAACGATATGTCCGGGGCAAGTGGCGTATCCCTTAGTTGCCCAAACCTCGAGGGACAAGGCCCTGCCCAGCCATTTCATACCTGGTACCGCAAGAGGGATAAATTATTGAAAATTTTGAACAAGTTTGTGTTGTGTTTCTTATTTAGGGTGTTTCAAGGTCATTAGCCCCACTTGCCCGGGTCGTGACCTACATTTTTGAATTGCCAGTGTCCCTCCTTGAGGCACCTTTTGCTCTTTGAGTCATTTTAAAATTTTGAATAAGTAACCATAGGCCTACAGTGTGTTATTTCTTATTAAGTGAGTTTCAAGGTCATTAGCCCCACTAGCCCGAGTCGAGACATATTTTTTTGACTTGCCCGTGACAAACTTGGCCTTGAGGCTCGTTTTGTTTATTTGGAAAGGGTCGTTGTAAAACTTTGAATAAGTGCATGTTTTATTTCATATTTCTTGGTTTTCAAGGTCAATAGCCCCACTTGCCCGAGTCGAGACATATTTTTTTAACTTGCCCGTGACCAAATTGGCCTTGAGGCACGTTTTGTTTATTTGGAAAAGGTTGTTGTAAAATTTGAATAAGTGCATGTTTTATTTCATATTTCTTGGTTTTCAAGGTCATTAGCCCCACTCGCCCGAGTCGAGACATATTTTTTTGAATTGCCCGTGATCTAGTCATCCTTCTGGTACCTTTTGTTTTTTGAAAACGAACCGTTAAGAAAGTTTGAATAAGTAACTGACTTCACACTTTGAATCAGTAACCGGGAATAAGTAACCAACTTCACACCGGTGAAATGTACATTGTCACAATTAAACATCTCTTGTTTCTTAGAGTGTGTTCAATGTCCAGTTTCAAATTTATACGCCAACATGAATCATGATACAAAACGCAATCACAATACTCAAACACAAACGCAATCAACGGTGCACCGCCATGTCCAAAATTTAAACGTGTTTATACGTCGATCGTCTTTAAATTCCCCACTCTCAAAAAACAAATATCTTCTCCTTTTTTAATTGCACCGTAAGCTTCCATTGCGAGAGCACATTTAAATACGTTTGAAAACTCAATCCTGATCAATGTCGCATTTCGTTGCAATCGCGATGCTCAAGGTCGTAAAATTGAAGCTGATTGTGTTTGTAAACGCATCTTTTTCGGGCGCAAATCAACGTTTAATTTTTCGGCGTATAAATTTAAATTGAGATTTGAAACATGTTTATTTTTACGACCGGGGATGGGGACAATGAACACCCTCTTTGTTTTTCTTTATATCAGCTTTTGTAATTGCGTTTTGTATCATGATTCATGTTGCGTATAAATTTGAAATGGACATGAACACACTCTCGTAGTAAGTTAGACATGTATTAAAGTATGTTATATATTGAAAGCAGAGATTGAAAAGGAGGTATGAACATATTTTTTGTGCCTGTATAAGTGTGTCATAAAGCTATACAGAGTGTTACAGGGAAAAATGGTTTGAAAAACTTCACAATTTTTACCGGCGAATAATTTCTTAATCTTTTCACCAAATGAAATGAATCATCATGGATTGTGTAGTAAGAACGATATGCTTCTAAAAAATATAACTTGTATTAAAAAATACAAAATATTTTTTCAACCGCGCTACAGGGTGTCAAAAAGAAGAAAGAATAGTGCCAAAAGGGCAAACCTGTCTTTTACAATTGGATTTCAACTCAAACAAAGTTTATTGCAAGTAGTATGTTCACTTAATTGTGTTTTTACATGCATACAAAGAAAAGGGCAAACAACATGACAATTATTGTTATAAAATGCATGTGACAATTTTTGATGCCTGCAATGCTCATGTCTATGAGGATTGTGAGTCATTTGTTTTTAATTGATTAATAATTGATTAAATGACTTTTGAAAATCTTCTTCACATTTATCTAAACCACATAAATTCCCAGAGGAATGATATATCACTCAACCCATTAGACCAATTTGCTGCAAAGATATAACGCAGCAAAAAAAGAACAAGTAACAAAATGGGATTCCTATGCTTTAACCCGTGCCTCAACCGTAGGATCCTCCACCCCTTACCCTACTCCACATAAAAGTACTTTTATTAAAACTATGTAATAACGAAGCTGAAACTTCACAGACATGTAGCCTGATAAATTATCTATCATATATAATTATTGCACAGCTTATACTGTAATCATTTTCATGCTATGTGAAAAAATGTGAAATTCCCCCCCCCCCCCACAAAAAAAAAAAAAAAAATGTAACGCCTCCACCCTTTTTACATATCCCAACTTGTGACACATGGCCATAATGAATTTAGAACTTACATTGCTCGGTATACGAGTATCCTCTCTTTCCTCCTATGGAATCTTTGTTCTGGCTCCTCCTATTGTGCACAAAGTAACGTAGAGGGCAGGCTTCAATATTGTGTTTCGTCAACGCAAAAGGATAAAACGAAAAACGAAATATTAAACGAGTTCAATATTTCATTTCATGAGAACAAAAACGGAAAAACGAAAAACGAAATATTAAAACGAGTTCAAAATTCTGAGTGTTTGATTTTCTTATTTTCAACAACAAAATAGAAAAACAATATTTTAAAAAACAGTAAAACGAAAAAACTGTTTGTTTTGTTTTTGTTTTTTTTTTCAATTTTCTGATTTTACATATTTCATGTTTGTGTTTTTTTGTTAGTTTTCACCATTTTTCAGTTCTTTGCCCAATATTCCGTTTTTGCTTTTTCGTTTCCAAAACAGTAAAAACGAATTATCTGATAGTACCTTGATTAGTCACCCCCTACTCTCAAGAATGAAAACGGATAACTTGAGCCTTTTCTATTAGAAAATACAATTTATCGAAAACCGCTCGTTATGACTGAAATATATATAAGACTAAACTGAAAGGATTTTAAAATAAAAAAATGCATGCATGAATCCGTACCATATTCTGCTTGAATACCTTTGTCCTCGATAACGAGTTGTGTAGTGCCTGTACAAACAAACAAAATATAGAACTATATAAACACAAAACAAAAAGAAAGTTCCCCCTATTTCAGATATCAATAATTTTTGAACCAGGAGGAATTTAAAAAATCTAATTATATGTCCATGTAGGGAATTTAATTTAATCTTAATTTAATTTTTAATTTAATTTAATGAGCGAATTTTAGGAAAAATCATCAAGTCATGCTTCAGTGAGTAATGGTTGAATGCAAAAATGTCATTTTTTGAAGTTCGCAAGCCTAAAATTGCAACTTTGATTCAATGTTAACGGACCCATTTTCAGATTTTAAACATTTTACACGTCAGAATGTATATGCAAAACGTGCTTCCCAATGTACGGAAGCAAAATTTGCGTTAAATTTTACGGTTGAGTAAGCATGCAGCAAAGATTGCCCAAACTGCGATTTTTACTTCTTTGCCATGGTATAATTGATCAAATATGAGGGAATTCCTGTTTTGGAAGTGTATGTTACCAATATCCATTCATTCACGGTTGAATGAACCCATCAGCAAACCAAAAAATAGGTCATTCTAGAATTACGCAAATGCATTGCAGTAATTTTATGCACTAGAAAGCATCTCAATAACATTTTTTGGGTTGTATTTATATTCTTTAGGCACATGTCAATGATCCTATGGCATTTATTTACAAATTCATGCTTCAGTGAGCACGTGAGACTGGAAAAGCCCTTTTCTCACATATGGACTAAAATTCAAATTCTTACTTTGATTCAATATAATAATTCTTTTTTGGGAGTACTTTTGATTTTATTTTCACAAAAATCCCGATGTTTCACGCCTCAGTGGGCACAAGATACAAGAAAATCATGAAAATGAGAAGAAAGTTTGGGGCTTCGTCATGGTTAAGTGACTTTTCGAATACGTAATTTGAATCACGATCATGTTAGCAAGAGATCAGTTGAAGCTGTGTGCCAAGTTTCGTGACATAACTCAAGTAGAATTAACAATAATCATCCACTACATGAAATTGGCCGAATTTCATTTTGTTAGGTATTAATTTCCTCCTCCATTGACTTTATGTACAGAGGTTTAACAAAAGTTTAACAAAAGTGAAATTTGGCATATTTTAATTGTCAGTTTTTGTCCATTTGACTGTGAATTATTTTTTTAAAATTTGCACATAGCTTTAACTGGTCTCTAACTGACATGATCTTTATTCAAATTACGTATTCGAAAAGTCACTGAACCATGACGAAGCCCCAAACTTTGGATTTATGGATTAATTTGGATTGGGGCATGGTTAAGATTAGGGTTACGGGTGGGGTTAGGATTAGTATAAGATCATCAACTTTGAAGCATCCTATCAATGATGAGGCTACGAGAAAAAAGTCAATCGTATCATTTCATCGATCGTAGTTCTTTGTGTTACAGGGCACAGATTGATACAACCGTACTTACCTAAACATAGAAAAAGAAGAAGAAGAAAAAAAAAATGTGCTGAAAGATTTGACAAATTCTTACTAAAATGAAGGTGGAAAACCAAAATGATAAATCTAAAATATATTATCAGACAATTATGTCTTCTAAAATAAAATACAATTTGTTGTAACGAATGAAAGTCATATCTGATGTAGGCCTATACTTCTAATAAAAAAATAATGTAATGCCCTGGTATAATGTATTAAGTTTGTACAATGAACAATATCCTACCTTATCATGTGCTTGCAACTACTATGCAACTGTATTTGTAGTACACTTTCGTCTTACTGTACACATGCACGTATTCTGGGGGGGGGGGGGGGCTTTACGGCCCCCCGGGTAGGCGCCCAAAAGGGCGCCTAAAAGATCCCAAAGGGTCTTCATATTGACCTTAGACGGGCGCCGAATAGAGAAAAATTAGGGAAAAAAGGGCTAACAAATATAAATATAATTTAAGACAGCTGATAGGGTAGATGTAGGGAATACCGGACAGTAGGGAATATCGGACGGTCACCACATGTCCATCCCTAGCTGCCAACATAAGATCAACTGACTTGAAATACCGGCATCTATTGGTCAGGTGGTCTGTCTGGGAAGGTTGAATGCTGTATTCGACAACAACAAGTGAGAAATCTCCGAGAAAACCACCACGATCTGTCAAGGTAGGAAAATTTGCAGCCTGAAAAATGGCCTGATGTAAAAATTGACATTTTAGAGAATGTGATGGCATAAAAATAGAATTGGGGCATGACCTCTATTTCATGCATTATGGACATGCGTGGAGGGTGGGCCAAACGTGTATGGAGTGTTTGCACTGTACAAAGCCTGTGTATTGGGGTGGCAGTGTGTTGAAAAGTGCTAGTCAGTCATTTTTGTTTGTGTAGGGAATACCGGACACCACATGGACGGTTGTTTGTTTTACTTCCGGGTTGAGTTGCTAAGTATGTCGATCAAATGCATTGCATATATAATGTATTATATGTATTTATTAAATTGTTTGACAATTTTGAAATGTCTATTTCTCTTTATTATTATTGTGATATGTCATGATCTACATGAGATATAAAGTTATTCTGAGTGTTTTGAAATTTTGTAGTAAAATGCATATAATCTTCTAAAAATGAATAATGTTATAAAAAATCAATACAAACATGTTAAGTTGATGGTTTACATTCAAATCAGTGCTTCCAGACAGATCTTTATACAAAAAAAGGGTAAAAACATATTGTCTGGTATTTCCTACACTGTAGGGAATGCCGGACAATTTACGATGACGTCATTATTTGCATATAACTGCCTCAACAAATATTTGATTACCTCAATTTTTGGGAAAATAAAGTTGAATGATGTAGCTAAGCAATGAGAAACTTTTTCGTTGGTGATTTTATTGTTTTCATGTGCTAATTAAGCAAATGAGCTTAAGTGGCCGGTATTCCCTACATCTACCCTATATGATGGTTGGCCGAAGGCCAATTTTTTTTTCTTCAACACCACCCCTCCACCCCCCCCCCCCCCCCAGGAAGGACTATATGAGAGCAATAGGGGTAGGGTGAGGTTAGTCTGCAAACACAGACTCAAATAGACACTTCAACAAATTTCAGTCTAGAGTGGAGTCTCCAAACTCACTGTCTGTGTCGGAGAAGTTATAGTACACGAGTGAGGAATCTCATGTAACTTCAGGACCCTAGTAAGCGAACATGGTTTTGTGCTCTGCCAAACGTTATGTGACAGTCATATAGAAGATTTGAAACTTACGGACTTGTTAATATTATAAAATATAATGATACAAAAAACGTAAAAAAACCAAACAAACAACAAAAACACCGCCCCCCCCAAAAAAAAAAAATATAAATTAATAATAATAATAATTAATAAATAAATAAAAATAAATAAAATAATAATAATAATAATAAAAAAAAAAATAAAACATGAAAACTCAGTTTGGTTAGTTCACATACACACTTACAAAACTAATATATTGTTTTTTAAATTTTGATTACTTCAACAAATTTGTGGTTTATCAATCGCATATGAAGTGTTACAAACAGAAGTAATATGTAGTAAAATGATATAAATTGTAAGAAATGAAGCGTAAAATCAATTTTTAATTGAAATCGTCATCCTAAAAAAATCTGAAGCTCTCTAGCTATTGACCCGGAATCCTGGACATTCTGATCCTTTGACCCAGAACCCGAGTCAATCAGAAAATATGATCTGGAAAGGCTGGATCCAACTGACTTGGAGCGTGTATGGCCCCAATGAAGCCAGATCATGGACTCATTTAAATATGACCCTTAATTATTTCAGGCCTATACGTCATGTAGCTAATACATTTATGAAGTAAAGCTTTCTGTAATTAAACATCACAAATTGTAATTTAGGGATAGTAAATTTGGAAAGAAATTCGATCACAATTATCGATCATGAAATAAGATTTTTTTTGAAATGGCATTTTAATGATAGTGTTCTAGTTGAAATATCTGTTAGGCACTTTTTTTGACAGGTTTATCAATTTAAATTTTGTGTACAATCTCTTTTTGTAATTTCTAATTCCCCTTTTCTAGCTTAGCCCCCCATCCCCCCCCCCCCCCTCATTCTCGAGCAATGAATACTTTCAAGGGGACCATTATTGCTCATCATTCCTTTTATATTTCCATTTTTCTCAAAACACATGGCCAGATATCATATATACTGAGGCTGTAACAAAATAATCACTTTATATCATTAGCTCATGACAATCATTAATACGGTTTGCAGAAATGCGATGCACTTTACAGAAAATAATGCAGGTTTTCAGACTGAGGGTTTGTAAAAATATTAATACAAATAAATGATAAAAAGCCTTTAATCTATAACATTGCAATTACCAAAATTGCTATGTTCATTGTATGTACATTGTATGCGCTTTGTATCTGTTTTGAAAAGGCGCTTTATAAATTCAAGTTTATTATTATTATTATTATTATTATTACATGCATGAATTGTACCGATTTTTTTTACACGAGCTCGCCTGGGGGGGGGGGGGGGGGGGGGCGACATTTTGGCGCCCCGGCCAGTTTGTAACAGAAGATGCTTTCCAGGAAAACATTTAGAATATGGTTAAAACGCAGTTCCAAATATTTTATATGAATGAGAATTTTTCTTTTTCACTCTTTTAAAATTACCATTTAAAACCAAATTACCATCTGAGCGCAGCTATTAGACAATGACATTGAAACAGGTAACTCAAAGACATCATTTTAGTGGATTCTTGTTTTCGATATCTTTTGCGAAAATCAATATTGCAAAATGATGATTAAACCATGCATTAGCAAAGTGATTTTGATTTTAAAGTTACATACATGTGTTGACTTATTTAATATTTTGATGGTATACATTGTAGCCTACATATACACGCTTGGAAAAAAAGCAAACATGTTTTAAGTTATTATTATAACAACAATTATTGGGACTGAAACTTTTTTTTTTAAATATAATAAATTGCGTATTTGCGTAATTTCCCCTGTTCACGTAAATTATATTAACAGCTCAAAATATGCTATAAACATGCTGAGTTAACAATAAAAAAAAAAAAAATGAATAGGAAATAAAAATGAATGAAAAAGACAAAATATTTATTTGCATGCATGAATGTAACTTTTTATTTATCATTTTAACAAGAATTTCTTGATGGGTTATGCATTTCTTTGTTTTGTCCTTGTTCACATTGTTTAAATTCTTCTTTTCCTTCTTTCAATTTTCGTGTATTTCTTTCTTTTAATTTCTCTTTCATCTTATGTTCTATTAATTCTTAAATAATTCTTTCTGCAAACCATATTCCATTTTTCTTTCATCTTATCTTCTATATGTATTTTTCTGTTTCCTCAGGACTTCTTTCCTCTCCTCATCTATAATCATGACAATTCCTCATATATTTCTATGTTTGTTGTCCTTTCATCTTCTATAAGATATTATGCATTTCTCTGTTTCAATTCTTCTTTCATCTTATATCATCAATAATTTCTTATTTATATATTTTTGTCCTTCTTTCATCTACTCTCTTGTCTATTTTTTTTTTTTTCAATTCTTCTTTCATCTTCTTAATAATTATGTATTTCCTTGTTTTACTTCTATCACTTCTACCAAGTTTTAAATGTGTCTTTGTTCGATCCTTCATCTCATAATTTCTTATCGGCCTAGGCCTATATTATTATTTCTTCACTTTCTTCTTTCATCCTATCTTATATTATTTTCTTTCTTTGCTTTCTCCTTCTTCCCTCTTCCCTTCCATAATATTCCTCATGTATTTCGATGTTTGTTGTCCTTTCATCTTCTCTACTATCAATTAATATATATATATATATATATATATATATATATATATATATATATATATATATATATATATATATATATATATATATATATATATATATATATATATATACAGTGGTGGCCAAAATTATTAGAACACCTGAACCTACACAAAGTCTATGGGATTACCAATGCCCTATAGTTAATTTGCCGAAATTAGATTGAAGATATCTTTTGTGTGCCATGAGCTTTCATGACTTTTTAGCATAGGGTCTAGATGTATATGTAGACACCAAATTTATATAGTTTCGACCATCTGGTAATGCGCAGCTTTAAAAACAGTTGCGCTATGCGCTTTTGGTTTCCCCATAGACTTGTGTATTAAACATGTAGCCCAAATGCAAAAAAGAAAAATGCCAATTACATATGCCGATTGTTCAAAAAGTATATTCGGTAGAAATATGAAACTTAGCAGGCTTATTTATTCTAATATACCTCAGGTACATGCTAAGTTTCAGAAAATTTGGTTGAATAGGGAGAGTGGATTCGCCCCCACCCTTGGTGGTGAGATGACCAAAATATCTATGCCCATTGAAGGTTAAGACTTTTTTTTTCATTTAATGAAGACACTCCTTGTAAATGTATATTTTTTAAAAGTAAATTTCATGAGCAATTCAAATATGTTGAAATATTATGGGCCATTAGAACGGGGGACTTAAATAGCGGCGCTGAATTAAAAATTTTGGGCCCTTCAAAAATAATTTTAAAATTCCCACATAAGATGTAACTACTTCACCCTGTGTTGTTATGAATGCCATTTTTGACACCCTCAGGAAATTTCCTTTCAGAATATATATACTTTTGTAGGGAGAGGCTTAAAATGTTTAACGTATATACTTTGATCCTGAAAGGGGCAAGATTTTTTAGATTTTTCAATCGGTTGTGTAACATAAAAAAGGGCGACATGGGGGCGAGTTCCCAAAGCATTGCTTTGTTATTTAGTTTTTAAAGCATAATGATGATATTCGGAGACATATTCCAACCATTTTATAGGTATTTAAATGGTCAACTGAATGAAAATTACTAAAATCATTTAAAAATGCTTGGTGTTCTAATAATTTTGGCCACCATATATATATATATATATATATATATATATATATATATATATATATATATATATATATATATATATATATATAGGCCTATTTATTTCCTTTAGAATGCTCCTTTCATCTTAAATCTTTTAAAAATTATTATGTATTTCTTTGAATTAATTCTTCTATCATTTCTTAACTATTTCTTTGTTTAAACCCTATCATCTCCTTTTCTACAATATCTGATGTATCTGATGTATCCTATCGCTTCTTTGTTTAATTTTTTTTTCATATTATCTTCCTTTTTTTCTCCTTCTTCCCTCTTCTCTTCAATAATTCCTCATGTATTTTTATTTGTATGTGTTGTCCTTTCATCTCCTAGGCGTAAATATTCATATATGTGAGGCATCCTGGGAAAATGGGTATTATAGGTGAAATTTTGGATTTTGATTTTTTTTATGTCGACAGGTACCTAGACACATGTACAAAGTGTACACAAAATATTAGAGTCTAATTCACATTTACATTAGAGATATGGCCACTTGAAATATATGTACCCCCCCCCCCCCCTCCTCCTTCGGCTGTACGCGTATTCAGGCTTTTCATCCTTTCATATTTATTAGGGAAATAGTGTCGTCGTTTTTTTTTTCGGTTTTTTGTTGTTGTTGTAATAAGCAAAAGAGGTGTGGCGCTTGGAGTGCCGTGCAGACATGTTTGCATACATGCACATGAGAACATAATCACAAATTCTTCAACCTATTCAACAACACCCACACCCACATCCCAACCCACACCCACACACTCACATGCTGAATTTATGCAAACTAAGCTTATAAAATAGATTCTTCAACATATTCAACAACATCTACACCCACATCCGAACCCATCCCAATTTATGCAAAGAAAGCTTATAAAATAAATTCTACAACATATTCAACAACACCGACACCCACATCCAAACCCACACCCACACACTCACATGCTGAATTTATGCAAACTAAGCTTATGGAGAGTGCAATAACACTAATTTTCATTCTAGTTTGTCAGGACACAGGGGTGAACATGAAAGAGGTTCACTAGATCCAATGACCATGCAAGGGCTTCTTTTTTTTTTTCTTTTTTTTTTTTTTTTTTTTTTTTTTTTGGGGGGGGGGGGGGGCCTTGGACCTTGGCCCTCGAGTGGTGACGTTTTCTTTTTAAAGGCGGAGAGGGTAGTATGTAATTTGTGTGAAACAGTGCCCAACCTCTAATCAATCTTTGATCCGCCCCTCCCGGCTGGGACCTTGGCCCGAAGTGTTGGGTTTTTGTTTTTTTTTTAAAGAGGGGGCAGCTTGTCATTTTTGTGTGGAAAAGTGCCCCCCTCTAGTCAATTCTCGATCGGCCCTGCCCTTGACCCCCCCCCCACCAAAAAAAAACCAAAAACAAACAAACACACAACACAGCACACACACACACCAAAACAACAACAGACACATCATTTTGGACCCCAAAGTTTAAATCAATACACACAACAAATCATGCTTCGCAAATAATAACACACCCCACACACACACTTTGATTTTTCTTGTTTGCAAAAACCAATTTATTTATTTTTTTTTTTTTTTTAGCAGAATTCAAAATATTTTAGTGACAACCTCCATTTTATTAAACCATTTGTATGTGGTATAAATATATTACCCCCTTAATAATAGACAGTGAAAAGCTGATCTGACGGAGGTTTTTTGTTGTTGTTGTTTGTTTTGTTTGTTTTTTTTTTTTTTTTGGGGGGGGGGTTGTCATTGGGATAAATTTAATCAATTACTGTCTAGTTATGAAGGATTGAAGGGTTATTTTTTTGCTCCTAAAATTCTAGTTCTACATATTAAACTACAGGCAATTATAAAATACCAAATAATCACAAAGACACCAGAATCTATTCAACTTATTGTACTCTTTTATTTTTCCCTGCCACATTCTGTATACATTTGGAGTGAAAGTGCGTTGAAAACATTTTATGCATCAAGAAGAAATATCAGCCAGCAGCCAGAGTTTAGTCAAAAGAGATGTCATATCGCCTTCTCTTTTTGATAATCTGCCTCTGTATAATAAGCCCCCCCCCCCCTCACTCAGGATGTCAACTATACACGTATGCTTGTTCCCGATTTCTCCGGAAAGGGGTATATTTTTTTGGGTCAGTCGGGGGAAATCCCCGAGATATTATTGAAATGTGGGTCTTTTTAGCATTTTTCTCCTGACATATTTTTAATTGGGGATAGTTTTCAATTAATTGAGGACAAATCCTGAAATATAATGGGCCGCTTATGGTCCAAAACACTGTGAAAAGCGGGTAATTTTGCTAGCTCCCCTACAAAACCCTCTCATATGGGGTAATTTTGATCAGCTTCCCCGACTGATAGGGGTATCTCTAAAAATCTGGAAAGAGCATACGTGTATGGTTGACCTCCTGAGGGGGGGGGGGGGAATAATAGCCAAACGCTTTTCATCACTCCCTACTGTTCTAAAAATTATTACACACTTCTTGGTATAAACAGCAAACCTTCCACAATAATTAATATAATGTCATCCTTCTGATAGCTCAGCAAAAAGCACAATCTATGTTAAACTTTTTGTACTCTGTAATATCGAACAATTATTTTATTCACACATGAAAAAAACATGTATCTATTGTTTCCATTCCCCCCCCCCCTCCCCTCCAATTCATAAAGGCCGAGGTGCAAAGAAATCTGCCTTATCCTCATCTAACAATGGGTGGATCTCTTTCCAAATGTACTCTTCCTTCTGATAGTTTTCAGATGTCAGCAGAGTTCACACAACAGGGAGAATTTCTTTTCTCTGCATTCCTTGCTTTATTGGCATAAACAATGCCCGATTCTGATGATTTGAAACTGCATGATTGATAAAAGCAAACGAAAAAGAAATCCCTGATATTACAATGTTACAAAATAGTATCTTTGCACTTTCTATTTCTTCACATTTTCATAGACAGTGAGTTATTATTCTACATGCATTTTCTATGCATGCATTTTTTTTAAAAGAATATTATATTTGAGGATATTCAACAAACCTTGAATATTAATCAAGGTTTCATACGTTTATGTATCTGCTTATAAACCCAATGAACTTTTTTCTTAAAATTTAAATTTTAAGCGGGGGTTGCCGGGGGGGGGGGGGGCAGCACGAATAGCAGGGGCAGGAGCAATTGGAATTGAAATTAAAGGAAAGAAAATAATGCATTTTTTCTAAAATGATTGAACTCGTTTGAAGAAGAAAAAACTCATTCGTTAATAAACAATGTAGCCATGACTAATTTTAATAATGGTTACACTCCACTATACCATGTAGAATATGGAATGAAACAAGGAAATTTACCTTAAGTGGAGGTATTGACAAATCCCAGTCAGAGGCTTGAGACACTGCTTGAAGTGCTGCTGCCAAATAAGGTCGATACTAGGATGTCTTGCTCTCCAACGACCACAGGATCTTGCAAATTGACCCAACTCTAGTTGGTCACATCCACGACCTCCTGGAGACACTGGACAGCTTCTGCCTTTCTGTGAACAGAAGTCATGTAGAACTTGTTATTTCTGGGCTTACACCTATCAACACAAAACAAATTGAGAGGCTAACAATTTTTCTTTAGGAGGCAAGCATGAGTTTTAGATAGATGCTCCCACAAACGTTGGGAGGCCTAGATCTAAATAAAACGTGTGAAAAATTGCGATTGATTATAGGGGCAAAAGGTGTACAAAAGTCATGTACCAACAACCAAAACATGACAACCCGCGCCCCATAAAAAACAAAAAAAAACAAAAAAAAAAACAAACAAAATGATGACAATCAGGGTGGGTGAAGGGGGGGGGGGGGGCAAGCATTTTGCCCTTTTTTGGTGGAAATCTTACTGAACAACACTAAACTTAATAATTTTAGATCCATGGCATGGGAAGAGGAACGTTATTATTCTCCGATTATATCCAATGTAGGCACTCCGAAAACTAACGCTAACAACAGATAGATCTAGATCTACCTAGGCCTGGACTAGTAGGATGGGGGGTCCGTTGTCCGGACACAGATAAAAAACATCATCTTTTGCTCTCGATTTTCTCAAAATTTGTGCAGTAAATAGCAAAAATATTTGTGAACATTTGTGCTTTGTTATTTGTCTGATATTATTTTCAATCAATTAATGAAAGATTGATCACAAAGCTCCTAAAATTGCATTCTTTCGTCCAGACAAACAACCCGTCCGGACATTCTACAACAACCGGCCTAAGTGCGCAGCGTTTTACTTTTAGGTCCAACTTTTATAGTCTAAAATCTGGAGGTTATATAATTATCGCGCATTTTATTTACTTTAAAAACACTCACTCGACTCACATTAAAAAATCATGAATCATGTCACGTCATGATTACGGTAGACTCTCTACACCAGAAAAGTTCAGAAATGTTTGGCATTGCCATATAGTCTATCACCCCAAAGCTGGAGAAGTCTCTTAATGGGTGTTACACAAGAATGCTCAGAACGGTGCTCAACATCAACTGGAGACAACACGCTCTATGGAAAACTACCCAAAATAGGTGACAAGATAGCAACAAGAAGAATGCAGCTTGCTGGTCATTGTTTTCGACACCCAGAGTTGGCCGCCAGCAGTCTCATCCTTTGGGAGCCCACGCATGGACGTCGGGGGCGTGGTAACTATACACAGCCCCGTTGCCGAAGGCGACGGGGCTGTACTTCCACCACCTCCATTTACAGCGAAATAATCAGCGATGATGAGCGATCAGGTGATTATACTGGTCAATTTAATCAATCTAATGTTAAAATGTTGTTGTAAGGTTTCTATGATGTTTCACGCGTAATAAAGAGCTTCTTGACTTACCAAATTGAATTTTCCGTTGGCCTTGTCTCTTCTCATAGGGTTGGTGCCATCGCTGCCATTTTCTATGACGTCATTTTACTGTGCGAAGACGTATGGCGAAGACAACGCACGCACGGAGAAATATACGTTGATGGACTCAATTTTCCTGTATTTTTCTACATTATTAGTTGATTACTTCATGTGAAACATTCGCAGATGTCACCAATTTGAGGAAAAACTTCAAAGATTTGATTCAATGTGAGTATGAATTCAAATAAGGTATTTTTGACCCCGAAATTTGTGGTCATGTATAGATATTTTCAAAACTTCGCCAAATATGTCTACTGGTTCGTCAGTTCCCGTCGCTTCGCGACGGGGGCTGGTTGGTTTAGGGGCGTGGTAGAAAACGCAAGACATACCTAGACATCATGAAATCGGATGCTGGGGTAGTTGGAACAGACGAGCTGAAGAACTGCATGTACAACAGGGATAACTGGAGGATTCGTACTAGGTCTCGGCAGTTTAGCCGACCTGGTAGGTAGGTAGGTATATAGTCTATAGTCGAACTCTAGGTGTAACGTTAGATCTAACTTGTAACCGAGTTCATCAGCGAAAAGTTAGAAACGACTCATACTTATACGATGATGAGGTTTACGGTTCACCATGTGGTTAGTCCTAAAAGGGACTGTTTGAGAAAGTAGAAGAGGAAATGAAGAGTTACAGAAAGTAGAAAATTGATAGGCGAGATAGAGAGTAGAGAGTAGAATTGGAGGTAATCTTTCGTGATTTAGTCCTGAAAAGGACTGTAAACCAGTTGAGAAGACGAGATGCGAGGAAGGCTTGAGTAGTAGTAGAGAGTGCTCGACGTTTCGGACAGGTTGACTGTCCGTCTTCAGGAGTGAAGAGTGGTGGAAGATGCGCGGGATGTATAGCTGATGTGCGGACGTGGGAGTAGCATCGACGCCTGACGGTCGGCGTGGGTGGAGCTCTATTGTTGTAGTTGCGTGGGTGGCTGGTTGGCGGGAAAGTCGGGTGTCGAATGCGGACGTTGGTGAAATCGAGGCCGGTGTGGCTGGCGTAGAGGCGGTGTCCTATTGTGGTCGAAGAGTCGTGGCGTGGGCGTTGCGTTTCCGGCGGGGTCGGAGGTTGTGGCGGAAGTTGTTGGATTGAGTCGGCGTAGCTGTCGGCGTGGCGGTGGGCTGGTTCTCGGGTGAGGTGACTGGATGTTGGGTGTCGGTCGGCGAAGTTGAAGCAGAGGTGGCGTTGGTAGACGAAGACGGTCGAGGTGGGGTTGGTTCGTTGTGGAGAATTGGGTTCCAGATGCTATTGATGTAGAGTCCTGTGTCTTGGGGTACGGTGTTATGGCGATGGATTTCGATAGCTTCCCTAATCCTTCTTGAGTTCCAGTGGCGGATGGTCGTGATGAGGTGGCTTTTGTCCCAGTTGATGCGGTGGTTCTCTTGTTGGTTGTGCTTGACAATGGCGGATTTGTCCCAGTCGCTGAGTCGTTGGCAGTTCTTGTGTTCCTTGAGTCTGGTGTCGAAGTTGCGGCCTGTTTCCCCGATGTACACTTTACGTCGAGCACTCTCTACTACTACTCAAGCCTTCCTCGCATCTCGTCTTCTCAACTGGTTTACAGTCCTTTTCAGGACTAAATCACGAAAGATTACCTCCAATTCTACTCTCTACTCTCTATCTCGCCTATCAATTTTCTACTTTCTGTAACTCTTCATTTCCTCTTCTACTTTCTCAAACAGTCCCTTTTAGGACTAACCACATGGTGAACCGTAAACCTCATCATCGTATTCGAATCCACCATGCAAGCATCTACCTTCAAACACCATTTGACTCATACTTAGTTTTCAATATAAATAATAATTGATATTGCAACTAAAGACACAAGCTCTCCAAGTTTACAAGCTATTTTAGGAGTACAGACTGCAGAGTCAAGTTATAGGCCGACAAAGGCCTCGCACCACATTCGCATTGAAGTCAGTTATTTCCCGAATTTGCATTACAAAAATACAAGCTCTCAACATAACACGCAACACAAATCAGTTAAGCACATTCACATGTTTTTGAGTGTTGACATTGCAATCGAAACAAATAAAAGTAGATTCTAGATATAAAACTGCCTTACATTTATGATTTATGCTAACTCACCTTCCGAGGATTAGAGCAAGTTGTCAAATTTTATCCAATCAAAATGTACCGCAATCAGAAATCCACAAACCCGCTCACTCGTTACAACAAAAGAAAAGAGACAACCCGGCTCTGAATGTAGCTAGCTGCAATTTTTCACAATTATTTTTGTCCCGCGTTTGTTTTGTTTTGTCTAGCTTTTTTTCAGATCGACGCGCGCCAGACAAAAGTTTGATGACACGTACACGCGTATTTAAATGACGTCTAAACGCATTTATTGTCTTTCACCAATAGTCTGCTTTTCGCACGACGCCTCACATATAATGAATGAAAGCGGAGTAAAATATAAAAACAACATCAGCAACAAGGCTCCTCTGTATTTTTTTTATTTCAAGATCTAAATCTAAATCTCTTCTCAATTATTATGTATTTCCTTGTTTTAATTATTTCATCTAGAATCTTCTTTCAATTGTTATGTAGGCCCTATTTCTTTATTTTTAATCCTTTTTTCATCTTATCTTATTATATTTCCTTATGTTCTTTTTCTTCTCTCTTCTCTTCTATTATTACTCATGTACTTCTATTTTTGGTGTCCTTTCATCTAATGGGAGTTGAAAATATCATTCACTTCAAACATCCATAGACATAGGCCTACATAACATACAGAAATATCCATATGTTCCTACTATTATGCCTACGTTGTACACTCATATGTATAAAGCAAGAGCATTCAAATTCCTTTGGATTATGTAATAGTAGGGTCTACTAAGCCATGGGTCAAATCCTGACCCTTTCTCTCTGAGGGGTCATTCATTGAGCCTCATGGTCAGACTGTAAATCATGGTTGCCATGACTATCCACTGGAAGAGTAAGCTCCTGCTATAAGCGAGAATCTCGCTGATTGCTCTTGTACGAACCCTTGTTGGGAGAAGCAATAGTACACGAGTGAATCTAGTTCTTAACTTCAGACCCTAGCAAGCGAACGACATGGGTTTGTGCCTGCCAACTAGGGTGATGTCGTTCGATCGGCCCGTAGATATATAACTTGTAGATCAAAAGAAAGGAAGACCACGAATATTATTTTTTTTGTGGTTGTAGCTAGGCCTATACCAGATACAATTAGTAGTCCAATTAGAAGACCAATTAGTAAGAGAACAAGGATACATGCCTCCAATTGGTTGTGGACCAAACGCCTAGTAGACCAGTTGGATGTGGACCAAACGCCTAGTAGACCAATTGGATGTGGACCAAACGCCTAGTAGACCAATTGGATGTGGACCAAACGCCTAGTAGACCAATTGGATGTGGACCAAATGCCTAGTAGACCTATTGGTCAATGGACCAAATGGTTAGTGGACTAAAAGGTCACTGGACCAAATGGCTGTAGACCAAATGGCAGTAGACCAACTAGTAGTAGACCAATAGGTTGTAGACCATATATTCGGCTTGACGATCAGCTCAAAGAAAACTGAAGTGATGTATCAACCAGCTCCTGCCATCCCCTACACAGAGCCATCCATCAGAGTCAATGGTGAGAACCTGTCAGTGGCAGACAAGTTTATCTTCCTTGGCAGTACACTGTCGCGTACTGTAAGGATCGACGAGGGGGTCTCCTATAGGATTGCCAGAACCTGTTCGGCCTTCGGCAGACTCAGGAAGAGTGTCTGGGAGAGAAGAGGAATCACCCTAGCGACCAAACTAAAGGTGTACCGTGCAGTCGTCCTGCCCTCTCTGCTGTATGCCAGCGAAACCTGGACAGTGTACAGCCGACATGCCAGACAACTGAACTCATTCCATATGAGATGCCTCAGAAACTTACTTCATGTCAAATGACAAGACAAAGTGCCTGATACAGAAGTTCTGCAGAGAGCCCAGATGGAGAGCATCTATGCAACCCTCAAGCGCTCCCAGCTCAGATGGACAGGACACGTCCATAGAATGTCAGACGAGCGTTTGCCTAAGAGATTGCTCTACGGCGAGCTGAAGGAAGGGAAGTGCTCACAGGGAGGTCAGAAGAAGCGCTTCAAAGACTCTCTGAAAGCCACTCTAAAAAGATGCGCCATCAACACAGATACCTGGGAGACAACAGCGGAGAACCGTTCTGCCTGGCGCACCGTGGTTAGAGCTGGTGTATCAAACTACGAGTTAAGACGTGTGGACGAGCAGAAGCAGAAACGACAGCGCAGGAAAGGCAGAGCAAACAACATCCCACAGCTAGCTTCCCCACCGCCTACTTTCGCCTGTCCTCACTGCACAAGATTATTTCGGGCAAAGATCGGCTTATTTAGTCATCTTCGAACCCGCAAGAACACTTGACGATTGAAGTTGTGGTCGTCTTCGCAAGCGAAGGACGAACATCATCATCAGACCATATTTGAATGGATCATGAAATTTCCTTTCATGACATATATATTTTGAAGGAATTTCTTCATTTTATGGAAAATAATCCCAACCTTAAATGGGCAGGATTATTTTAGTCATCTCACGACCAGAGGAGGGGGCCCATGCACCCCCCCCCCCCAAACGTGATAGAATTTGTTGAAACTTGGCAGGTCTTTAGGGCATCTTAGAATGAATAAGCCTGTAAAGTTTCATATGTTTAAATCAAATACTATTTAAGTTATCGGCATACGAAATTGTCATTTCACATATTTGCATTTTTTAATACTAATACTTATGGGAGAGCTGACCGCGCATAGCGCGACAATTTTTGAAACATTACCCAATAGTCGAAACTATATACATTTGGTATCACGAAATGCGTAATACTCTATGCCAAAAAGACATGAAAACTTTCGGCATGGAAAAGTTATCTCTAAACTTACTTCGGCAAACACATTTGGGTGTTCAGAATCCCATGGACTTTGTGTAGCTTCGCGTGTTCTAATAATTTTGGCCACCACTGTATATACATTGTAAATGGGGGAATCAGGTCAAAATTCTCTTATTAACATTTTAGTGAAAAAAACGTTTGATATTTCTAAAGGTTTCGGCTTCTACATATTAATGTCCCCCTTCCTCTTTCAAAGCTGGATTGTAGTTTTGATCAGATTGAATTATATAAATTATATTGGTCTCTTTCGATACCCTTTTTGGGTAACACTTCAAGTAAATTTCCATGCAGAGGACCATTTAGAAGTGATGAACACAAGGTACAAAGTACACTGCAACTATAAGACAATCAAAGTTACCATTGCACTATTTTGTTTTACAAGTCGAATCTTTATGAAATTTGAATTTGAAGTGTTGAATAAAATTAGCCTTCCAAATAAGTATTTCTTTTTAAAATTTAGCCAATATATGTCAAAGAGCAGTTATATACAAAGTTATTATCCTCAAATTTTCCTTCCCAGCCATGCCTGTACTGTTATTTAATATAACAACTGAAATACAGTGCGCCCAACAAGAACTATACACTTTTGGAATGGCTTTCAAATAAAAAATATATGATTCTTGGGAGAAAGATTTATATGTAGGGGAGACTGGGGTAATTATGGCCCTGGGGTAATTATGGCCCCTTTGTCTTTGAGAGCTTATAATTCTTTGCTGCATTACACAATGATAATTTAATTTTTACACATGCATAGCTAAAGTCTTCCTACTATCAAATGAGAAAAATAAGCCATTTACATGAAATTTTGTGCTTAGGGTAGCCTAAAATGTACGGCAATTACATTTCTGTTCGTTGGAAAGGGGCAAGTCTGCTTTTTTTTATGTGGGGTGTGATATCATTAATTAAAATCATTTAAGATGAAATTTTGATTGAAACTGAAACAATAGGAGGTAAAAACACAACAGAAAAACTTCCACCTGAATATCTTCAATAGTAGAGCTGTAAAGGGGGATCAAATTGAAAATGTCATTTGGGGGTAATTATGGACCCCAATGCATAAAACAGTGTATAAGCGCAGATAAGCGTAGATGGGGACATTAACTTGTATGATTTTGTACATAAATAAATGTATTGCTTTGATTGCAAAATTTCAACATTTTGGCTGAACCAATTATTGATTAAATGAATGAATAGGGGTTAAATAATAACAGAAGGAAAAAAAAATCGCCTTTGAAAAAAAAAGAAAAGAAATTAAAACAAAATCCCCAACTTGATTTGGCTCCAACTTTATAGTATTACATAATACAAAAAAAAAAAAAAAAAAAAAAAAAAAAAAAAAAGCAAACAAAACAATTGCATACCTTCCAACCCCTGTGCCTATGGAGGAGTATTTTTTTCCCCCAAGAATTATATTAAGCATACATGTTTAAACAATGTATGTAAGGAAATTGCCATCTGCACCCTCTCTAATTTAAATTAGACCAGATTTAATACGTTAGTATGATTTTATGCACAAGAAAGGCTGTGCTTGACAACCTGAAAGCTTGCCCGAGGCTTATCTAACATAGCAACAACCAATGGATGCAAATTGGATTCCATGTATTGTATTTCATTATTTTATTACAGGTTGTTTGGATACCTTGCTACAATGTCGCCAGAAAAGAAACATGGATAAATTATGATAACTTAGTAAACTGGTCTATTATCCGGGTACGCCAAATCCTGCACCCGCCGCAGAGTTGAGCTTCATCATAAATATCGACGGTTTCGTTGTGGGTAAGTCTACGAACAAAACAAAATCCAATGTTGATATTGTTTTCAACGAATTACATTATTTGAGTTGTATGCACCAAACTTTCTAACGTGAAAAGAGGACAAAGGCTCACCAAAACATTTGATGTTCACTGCCTTAGAAGATGTGCAGTTTGTAGATGGTGGTGAACAGTCCTGCAAGCGGTATGCATCTGTGAGTGATGTTAAAATAATTGAATATGATAATATTCATTATAAAATTTCACTATACACTTGATCGAGTTGCAAAGCACAGAAGAAAACAAACACAAAGAACAGAAAAGACAGAAAAAAAGAAAAGAAATAGGAATTCGCATAATAAACATATTATGTTATGCAGGGCCCGCTTAGAGAACAGTAAAACTGAAGTGGCTACCCCGGGAAAATAAAACAATATAATTATCTCTATATAATAAAAGCCGAAGCCGAAGGCAATAAAACGGAGAGCTGCCACTGCCCGAAAACGGGTAGTACCCGTTTTCGCGTGTTGTGCGGGTGATGCGCGGCGAGACCCCACACAGCTTCATCGTATCTGTACTGCATGAACGCGTGAAATCTAACGCTTTCCCCTCTATGTTCTTTGGTATCGAGGTTCGGTACGAATGTTTGTCGCCGTCGTTGTTTTTTAGTTTCAACACTTTGCTCAACAAATCACTTAACAAAAAAAGCAGTGCAACGTCACATTCATAAGTCATGAAATACGACTGTTTGGATGTAATCTTGCCATTTGCGATGAGATAGGACCGGAATTTCTGCCGATCGATCGATCGCTGTAATCTATGGTGTCTTTAAGAAAGCAAAAACAAAGTTAATCACAGCAACAACAACAACAAAAAAAAAAGAAAAAAAAGAAGCAATGAAATATACATGTTATAGAGAAGAGAGAGAGAGATACATTTTTTTTTTATTTTTTTTTTTTACTATATTAAAGTAAAAAAAAAAGTAAGGGAGGATGGACAGCCGGGAAATTGATAGAGAAACCAAACCACTAAAATTTTGATTTTTTTTTTTTTGAAAAAGTTATAGGCCTATATTACGTACGGTTACTGTGTAAATCATAAACTAATTATCTCATATACCTCTCAGTCTAACTTAATTCGGGTATTTTTTTCTTTTTTTCTTCTTTTTTCCCCCTTCTTTTTTAAAGTATTTTATTGGGTTTTGTTTTTTGTATTTCCGTTCAGGGAGGGCTGCGCGCTTCAAGAGTAATGTTTTGATAAAATATTTAATACCTGAGATGATACATCCTGAAAAGGAATTTCTCAATTATACCATATAAGGTGAGTTAAAAAAATAGTGGCAAAATCCGGAGAGGAAAAGGAAAACGAAAGTAAAACTATGAGTATAGAAAGAGGATGGAACGAGAAAAGGATAAAAGTAAGTGGTGACTGTATTTGAATAATTCGTTGATTAGCAGAGCCTGAAATGTGTGTTTTATGGGGGTTTTTTTTGGGTTGTTGTTGTTTTTTTTGGTGTGATGATTGATATTAATTCCGAAAGCAAAGTTAGCAAAATCTAGAAGGAAAAGAAGTCTAATCGCATATATAAAATATGTATAAGAAAGCAACTTGAATCGGAGGGGAAAGATAGAGAGAGAGAGACATGAAAGAGAGAGAGATAGATGGGGAAAAGGAATAAACAATCTATGGCGGACGGTTTTTAAGGTATCGAAACATTTTTACATGTAATATAAAACACATATCCTCTTATTAATATATTTTAAACAACAACAGTAAAAAAAAAAAAACAACAAACGAAAAAAAAATGGGTCGGCTGAAATTTTTTTATATTTGTTTGTTTTTTTAATTTTTTAATGAAATTTTAAAAAGGGCGTCATAAAAAATATACACCCAAAAAGAGAGAGTGAAGGAAAAAGGTGCGTCAATAAAATAATAATTAAAAATCCATGTTATGGAGGAGGTGGTGAGGATGCTCAAAAAGATATATAATACTAAGACAGTATAGGTAGCCGGAAAATTAAAAGAGAAACCATATTATCAAAATTAAATATTTTCAAAATAGACATAATTTTCATTATGATCGAAAATCAAGTAAATTTCAAAATGAATATAATATTTTTATTACGAGAAACTCAAATAATAAATGGGAAATTGTTCGACCAATGGCCCCAAAAGAACATAAGCCTCTCAGATTTGTTTACCAGCTAACAGTTCATTAGGGCTCCAAGTAGTCCATCGACCCATTCAGAGTCATGAAAAATATCATGACAATTGTATTAAAATGACAAGATATGTTATAGAGGAGGAGGAGAGGGACGGAGAGAGAGAGAGAGAGAGAAATAAAGTAAAATAGTAAGGAGCATAGGACAGCCGGAAATAGAAAGACTAAATTTCAAATTGAATATAATATCATACGGAAAAGCAAAATAACTAATGCTGCAGTCACGCAGACACGTACCTAGATATATACGTTGTGTTGTTTCATCTATTTCTTCTTCTATTATATCACTTCTTATTTAGTTCTTTGTTTACTGGATGAACGAAATTATCAATATTTCCACTGCTGACTATGACGGGTAGGCATCCGTGGGATCGGCAAAAAGAACATAATTTTGGACGCAACCGGACGTAACTCAACGTAAGTGTCTGTGTGACTATAGCACAAGGGGAAATTGTTCTTCCAATGGACCAAAACAAGCGAGCAAAAATGTAACTTGAAGCAATTAAATAGCTCACACACTACACATTTTAATTCATGCAGATATCATGCACATTGGTAAAATACTCCACCTCTCAGTCTAACTGGATTCGTTTTTTTTTTTTTTTTTTTTTTTGGGGGGGTGTTTATGATATTTGGGGATAGGCACGTTTTAAGGATAATGTTTTGATAAAGCATCTATATCGAATATACTTCTAAAGAAGTCTTCAATTAAACTGAATAAGAAAGAAAATATATAGGGAAAGAAGGAAAAAAAACAAAGTAAAACGATGAGCAACATGCGCATATTTGTGGGGGGCTTAAGGGGGCTCAAAATTTACCTAGAGGGGAGCTAAACTGACCTGAAGGGGAAGCCAAAGTGATCGAAAAGCAAATATAAATATAGAAATAAAAATAGAATAAATTAAAAAAAAAAAAAAAATGGAGGAAAGAATAAAACCCAATGGACGGACTTAACTCAATCCCTATGATTGGTATGCGACCTTCTTGGAGGCCGATATTATCTTTTTAAAAACAAATAAGGAAAGATATAGCGAAAGATAGAGAGAGAAGGGAAAGGTAATGAAATCTATGGTGGACTGCTGGCATGGTATCGAAACATTTTTATATGTAATTATAATAACATAACATCCTTCTTTATTTTAATATACATTTTCAAAAAAGAAAAAAAAGGCGTGGTCGGGTGAAAATGTTTTTTTTTTTTTTTTTATGTTGGTATTAAATTTGTATAGGTTACAATCCAAATAAAATAGAATTATGTGCCTAACCCCGTGTGCTGCTACGGGCACTGCTGCTAGTCTATATATTAAAAGCCGAAGCCGAAGGACAATAAAACGGAGAGCTGCCACTGCCCGAAAATGGGTAGTACCCGTTCTCACGTGTTGTGCGGGTTATGCGCAGCGAGACCCTACACGGCTACCATCGTATCTGTACTGCATGAACGCGTGAAATCTAACGCTTTCCCCCTCTATATTCTTTGGGTATCGAGGTTTGGTACGAATGTTTGTCGCCATCGTTGTTTTTTAGTTTCAACACTTTGCTCAGCAAATCACTTAACGCTAAAAGCAGTGCAACGTGACATTCAGAAGTCATAAAATAGGACCGTTTGGATGCAATCTCGCCATTTTCGATGAAAAACAACAGACGGAATTTCTGCCGATCGATCGCTATAATCTATGGTGTCTTTAAGAAAGCAAAAAAAACGTTAATCACAGCAAAAAAAAAAAAAAAAAAAAAAAAAAAAAAAAAAAGAGGTGAGGGAGAAGACAGAAAGGCAAATGAGTCATAAGAGTCAAAAAAAAAAATCATAAAAAAAAACGTGTTATAATAGAAGTGAGAGAGAGATATATATAACGAAATAGTAAGGGAGGATAGACAGCCGGGAAATTGATATAGAAATCAAACCACTAAAATTATAATTTTTAAAATGATTATAGGCCTATATTACGTTACCGGTTACGGGGTTAATCATAAACTAATTATCTCATATACCTCTCAGTCTAACTTGATTCGGGTCTTTTATTTGTTAAGTATTTTCTTTTTTTTGTTTTTTTGTTGATATTTCCGTTCAGGGAAAGGCTGCACGCTTCAAGAATAATGTTTTGATGAAATATTTTATACCTGAGATACATCCTGAAAAGGAACGTCTTCAATTAAACCGATATAAGGTGAGTAAAATATATAGTGGCCAAATCCGGAAAGGAAAAGAAAATCGAAAATAAAACTATGTATAGAAAGAGAATAGAACGAGAAAAGGATAAAAAAGTGGTCTATATTATATTTGAATAATTCGTTGATCAGCAGAGCTCGAAATGTTTTTGTTTTGTTTTGTTTTGTTTTTGTTTTTGTTTTTGTTTGGGGGGGGGGTTATGATTGATATTAAATCTGAATGCAAAGTTAGCAAAATCTGGAAGGAAAAGATTAATCGTATATATAAAATATGTATAAGAACGAACTTGAAATAAATCTCTCGGAGGGGAAAGATAGAGGAAAAAAGAGAGAAAAAGAGAGAGAGAAAAGGGGAAAAGGAATAATAAACAATCTATGGTGGACAGTTGTCAAGATATCGAAACATTTTTACATGTAATATAATAACACGGTATTCCTCTTTTATTTATAAACATTATTTTAATCATCAGCAGCAATTAAAAAATGGAAATGAGTCGGTTGAAGGCGTTTTTTTTTTTTTTTTTTTAATGTCGGAATGAAATTTAAAAAAAAGGGCGTCATAAAAATTATACACCCCAACCAGAGTGAGAGAGAAAGGGGCGTCATATAAAAATAATAATAATACAAATCCATGTTATGGGGGAGGTGGAGAGGATGCGCAGAGAGATATATAAACTAAAACAGTAAGATAGCCGGAAAATTAAAAGAGAAACCAAATTATTAAAATTATGATATTTCAAAATAAATATAATTTAAAGAGAAACCAAAATATTAAAATTATGAATTTTCAAAATAGATATAATTTTCATAATAATGATCGAAAATCAAATAATATTTCAAAATGAATATAATATTCGTTATAACGAGGGAAAAAAAAAATAATGGAAAATTGTTCTACCAATAGCCCCAAAGAACATGAACCTCTCAGAATTGTTTACCATTAACAGTTCAGTTAGGGCTCCAATTACTCCATCGACCCATTCAGGTGTCATGAAATAATACAGTTGGATTAAAATGAAGGAAAAAAATGAAGAAAAAAAAACCCCCAAACAAACAAACATGTTGTAGAGGAGGTGGAGAGGAGGAACGGAGAGAGAGAGAGAGAGATAAAGTAAAATATTAAGGGAGTATAGGACAGCCGGGAAATAGAAAGACTAAACCAAACCACTAAAATTGTGATATTTCAAATTGAATATATATAACGTTATACGGGAAAAGCAAATAAACTAGGGGAAAATTTATTGTTCTGCCAATGGACCAGAACAAGCGAGCAAAATCGTAATTTGAAGCAATTAAAGAGCTTACATGTCACTTACACGATTTAATTCATGCAGATATCATGCACATTGTAATATATACCTCTCAGTCTAACTGGAAATTCTTTTTTTTTTGGGGGGCGGGGGTGTTTTTTGATATTGGGTTGATGGCACACTTGAAGGAATAATGTGATAAAAGGCATTCATATGCTAATGTATTAACGTTTCTGAAAAGGAGTGCTCTCAATTAAACTGATATAAAGATAACAAAGAATATATAGGGGCCATATACGAATGGAAAAGAAAATCAAAAGTAGATACATAAATATACAAGCTGCGCGTATTTTGGGTGGGGGGGGGGGGGGGGGGGGGCTTGGAGGGACACCCAAATTTACCTTAGCGGGGCGTAAACTGACGCTGAAGGACACCAAAATTGGTCGAAAAGCAAATATAAAATAATAAATACAAATAGGAAAAAATAATTAAACACCCCTATTCTGGAATATGTGACCTTCTTTTCTTGGAGGCCTGAATGCCGATTTTTTTTTTTTTTAATTTTTTTTTAAAAACAAATTAGGAGAAATTATAGGGGAAAGATAGAGGGAGAAAGGGAAAGGTAATAACATCTTTGGTGGACTGTTGACATGATATCGAAATATGTTTATTATTATGATAACATAAAATTCCTTATTTATTTATATATATTTTCAACAACAAAAAAATGGGCGTGGGTCGGGTGAAAATCGTGTTTTTTGTTTGTTTGTTTGTTTGTTTTGTCAGAATCAAATTTCTATAATGTAACTAACCATATAAAATAGAATCATGTGCCTCCCCCCCCCCCCCCCCCCCCTGTGCTGCTACGGGCACTGCTGCTAGTTATTATTATTACTATTATTATAATTATATGTTGTTGTTTTTTTTCTACAATACTTTCCGCCCCCTCCCCAGAAGAAATGTACTAAATTGATTTGACAATAGGAATAGTGATATTTTATACATTTATATCCTTTTTTTTTATTTCCTTGAAATGAACAGAGATTATACAGTAATCGTTAAAGGAAATACGTAATTAGGTGATAACTCTTTATGAATATGGGTCCCGTTCATTTTGCTTTTTTTTTTATTGTGGGGTATTCTTGACGTCATTTATTCACCAATACACTACAAATGAATATAATTTTATGAAGTCATTCCGTGAACAATTTCAAGCATAATGTCAAACAATCATAACGTCTTATTTCATTGTAAAAGGAAGATAATTATGGCCCATGCTCTTTTGCTTTTATCAGGAGCTTCCGATCAAACCCTCTATTTTTCGCGTTTGCGATCAATTTTGTTTCCCTTTTCTCAGTCTTAGATTAGTTTTGCGCCCCTATAATTTTCATATCATCCCCCTTTCCCCAGTTTTGCACCCTCTTGGTTATAGATTTGATCTCCTTTTCGCAAATATTCAAACTCTTTTTAAAATATCGAAGAGCAACCGTAAGTTTATAATAGTTAACCAGGCTGTATACCAAAAAATAAAAAGTAAATAAATACAAAAAAAAAAAAAATTAAATATAAATAGTGTATTTTATATATTTATATAAATATTTTTTTTCAATTTTCTTTAATTTTGTTTACTGTGTAAATGAATATGATAACCATACCGAAAGTTGTTGTTGTTGTTTTTATATTTTACGGCGCTTTCATTCATTATATGAATATTTACGCCTTATCATTTGCGTGTTTTTTTTTCTTCTTTCTTTCTTTTTAAGAAAATCATATAATTAGGGTTTCCCTATCGAAAAATTTATTTTTATTATTATTTATTTTTTATTTATTATTTTTTTTTTTAAATACAAAGCTTTTCTTGGTGATAATTAAGAAAGTCAAAATATCTGTCGTATACATCTCTAATAAAATACCGACCTCGTTCTTGTAAAGCAAAAAGAATTATAATAAATAAAATGAATAACTGAAAACAAAGTATAGGTATTTTGACCAGACGGGACGAAGAGAAGAAAGAAAGGTTCATAAACTCCAATCCTGCACCCGTACCGCATTGCGGGGTTACGTCTGTCCCGTTGATGTGGTACATCAACGTCGGTGAAGTCTTGATCTTTCAAGACAGACGCCTTTAAACCTACCATACGGGGGGGGGGGGGGGGGGGGAGGGACAAAGCCCGTAGCGGAAAAAGGAGCTGTAGACGAAGAAGATAGGTGGGTAAAGAAAAGAAACATATATATATTTAGAGAGATATCCCGTCTGAAAAGCAAAACGACCTGTTTTGATACAGAAATAATGTTATGAAATAAAGTACTTTACCTAAAATATAAATTTACGGAAATACTGTAAAGCAGTGTGTTGATGTAATCGGCCTTTTTTTTCTTGAAAAATAGCGCTATCTAGGTTTTCGTTCTGATATTCTTCCAACTTAGCAACGTTTGACTTTTGCTCTCGGATTTGGTTGAAATGACACGTTCTATTACTGATACGAAGCCATTTTATTGCAATTAAGGAGGCAAGAAGGTACGTAAATTGATATATAAATGTTAAATGAGAATAAATGATAAAAATAATGAGATATGATGATATAAATGTAACAATATGATAGGTAATAATGAAGGGTGAATCTGAGTTACACGTAAACGAGTATACGATATAGTGCCAGTAGTGGGGATGCTACGTAAGGCTATTGAAATTATATACACATAAATTGGTATCCGATATAAACCAAAGTGCGATAGACTGTGAGGTAAATACCACTGTTTGGTGAGCATCATACTGGATGACTATGTGGTACATACCATGGTGTGGGGGAATATATGTTTGGGAATATTGTGTTTGACTATATTGTAAATATATATTTGTTAAAAATCAAGGTACCATCAGATAATTCGTTTTTCTGTTTTGAAAACGAAAAAGCAAAAAAAAACAAAACGGAATATTGAGCAAAAACTGTTTCTGATTTGGTGAAAAATAACAGAAAAACAGAAAAATTAAATAATTATGTAAAATCAGAAAATTGAAAAAAAAACGAACCGTTTTTTCGTTTTACATTCTTTTAAAATTTCGTTTTTCTATTTTGTTATTGAAAATAAGAAAATCAAACACTCCGAACTCGTTTGATATTTCGTTTTTCGTTTTTCCGTTCTCGTTCTGATGAAACGAAATATTGAACTCGTTCAATATTTCGTTTTTCGTTTTCCCGTTTTCGTTCTCATGAAACGAAATATTGAACTCGTTTAATATTTCGTTTTTCGTTTTATCCTTTTGCGATCACAAAACGCAATATTGAAGCCTGCCCTCTACGTTAGTTTGTGCACAATGGGAGGAGCCAGAACAGAGACATTCCAAAGGGAAGAGAGGATACTATTATACCGAGCAATGTAACGCTCTTAATTCATTACGTATTCAACATATTATGCAGCTAATGAGCGGCTTTCAAAGTATTCATAGGAATGTGCGTCCCTTGCGCCCCGCCCTTATCCGCTACTGCAGACCTGTCAAAACTCCTATTTCTTTAAAATTATTTTTTTGTTCTTTTTTTTTTTTCTTTTGGAACGGGGGGGCTCGAC
>CALNVZ010002022.1:0-10575 GCA_940671915.1 Paracentrotus lividus | reverse complement strand
TTTTTAAGCCCCCAATCGGGTAAAGTAGGGCCTAATTTGCCACCCCATAGGCAGTATAATTTTTTATATATAAGTTTATTTAGATGAGTTTTATCACATCGTGTCAGACAGGCAAGAAACCAGGGTAGACGGGCCTGCCCATTTAACACCAAAAATTTCAAAAAAGCGCCCCAACATGAGTATAATAACCATCCGGTCAGGTGTATATGAAAAGTTATTACATGCCGACCGCTGCTATCTCAATTTCATATCTTGTCAATTTATGTCAAACAATAGTCACAGGCTACTTTACATGGGCTGGCCTCCTTAAAATCCCCAAATAGGAAAAAAGAAAGTGCCCTAAAACAGTAAACATTAAATTGCCACCCCCATATGATTAAACCCTATCAATAGTATGGGGGTAATATGCAATATTGGTCATAAGTTCAATGGATCATATTTTATCCTCTTAATTCAGACAGGTGAAATCTGGGGAAGCAGGCTTCACCATTTAAATCACCAAAATTTTGAGAAAAAATTGCCCCCAAATGGGTAAAAATAGCATAATGACACCCCACCCCCACAGTAAAATTTTAGAAATATAAACATTACGATGACACCATATTGAAATATGATAAAGCCTCAACTTATAAAGAAATCAATACGAATTGCCTCAAACAAGAAACCCCCATAATGAGGTTTTGTAGTGGAAGAAGTACCTAAGTCCATGATTGTAGTGGAAGAAGTACCTAAGTCCATGATTGTAGTGGAAGAAGTACCTATGTCCATGATTGTAGTGGAAGAAGTACTTCAGTCCACGATATGGTTTATTGATTATCGGAAATCGATAAGCACGAAATTACTCAAATTTGGCATAAATTATTCTTTTGTGATAAAAATCAACTCCACCAAGTTTGAATCTGAAATTTCAAAAAATGTGATGTGAGGAGTAATTTGAAATATTCAAACGCTTATATCTCAGAACTAGTATTATGGACTCAATTGTCTATTGATGAGATAGACAATGTACACTTATTCCTATCTTTATTTTGATACCATGTTTATTTGAGTCTCTTTTCTCAACTGAAAGCGAAATTTGTAAGTTACTAACTCGCGTACGGCAAGGGGGCATTGAGTTCGCCGAAACTAACGGGGCTTGAAATCTCGATATTCGGACCGATGTGCATTAGTACAAAGTCGGTGTTTTTGCAACTTTCTGGGAGGAAAAATTTCTCATCATATTATTCAACATGACAAACGAGAAGGAAAAAACCGACAAAAAGAAATATACAGCTAGATTTTGGTCTGATAAAAATTTGTAGATATGCCGTTCGTTGGTAGACTCATGGGTTGACTGTACGGTCGCCACATTATATGTACAGTTGGCCTGACCCCGAAAGTGGATATCGTAGACTCGCACATGCGCAGATTGTATCTGTAAACTCCCTTATTAACGTGAAATCTAACCAATGTATTAAAAATTAATGTTTTGGAGGTCAGAATTATGTAATCTGGGTACAAGAAAATAAAATAACAAAAATAGGCGAGCGAGAAGCGCGAGCATAAATTTGATGTATTCGAATGATCTAAGAACGGGACAATCTATGCGTTCCTCAGGAACAAAATGTAATAACTTTTTTGGAAAAAACTGATGCGAGCGCGAAACGCGAGCGAAAATTGTGTTCTATGTATATAAAGAACAAAAGGCATGGAAGTTTAAGATCAATTTGGCTCCCGTAATTTAAAGACCATTACGTTGCCTTGTTAGTTTCAGGTCATTTCTGCGTCCCCTTAGTGTAAGGTCGATTTGGCGCCCCTTGGTTTAAGATCAGTTCGGCGCCCCTATATTCAGGATCAATTAGATGCCCCTTAGATTCTGGTCAACTTGAAAATTGACGTTTTGGTGTTTTAGTTACAATCCCCAAAATGTATATTTTAATAAGAGGGGAAAAGGCGAAGCGCGAGAGGAAATTTTGATGAATTCGAATGTTCAGAAAACAGTACTTTTTTGTGCGTCCCTCAGGATCAGCAATTTAATATACTCCTTTGGAAAAAAATGATGCGAACGCGAAACGCGCTAGGCCGAAAATTTTTGCGCATATGATTATACAGACCCCCCACCCCCTTTGTTTCAGTCGAAATTTGGCGCTCCCTCGCTTTTAAGCCCAAATTGGCACCGGTACCTCAGTTTAAGTCGATATCTTGGTGCCCCACTAAATTTTAGATCTAATTTGCGTGCCCCTTAAGATCAAATGGTCAATGGCGCCCCCCCCTCTGTTTCAAGTCGGATTTGGCGCCCCTACGTTTAGAGCTCAGTATTAGCGCCCCCTTAGTTAAGCGTCGTTGTTATGGTCGGCCCGCTAAAGTGTCTAAGATCTAATTTCGGTGCCCCATAAGATCAAAATTGGTTCAAATTTGGCGCCCCCACCCCTCTGTTTCAAGCATCGATTTTTGCGCCCCGACGTTTCGAGATCAAATTGGCGCCCGCCTTAGTTTAAGATCAAAATGGCGCTCCTTGTTTTCAGGTCAACTTGGCCCTTTATACAGATTAAGGGCAAGTATTGGCGCTCTGTTTAAGCCAATTTCTCGGCACCAATAACGACTTGACGCACGTCAAATTGTGCGCCACCCTTAGACTTTAAGGTCGAATTTGGGGCTATCCTCTCTAAAAAACAGTTAAATTTTGCCCGCTTTTTTCGTTTCCCTATTCCACCCCTCTCTTTATTTGTTTTTCCCCCTTTCCCTCTTTCTTTCTCTTTTCCCCTCCTTTTTCTTCTTTCCTCCCCCCCTTCTTTTCCTCTTTCGGCGCCCCCCTTTGCGCCCGTGCCCCGAAAGCTCCCCCCCCCCGAATACGCTGCGTCCTGTTTAAAGATTCAGAATGATCGCATGACCAACCCAAGTAATGCCTTACCCCTACCTCTATTGGGTGATGATGTTTTAGATGCCGAGGCCCACAAAAAGCATAGTCTACACCCCCCCCTTATATCGCTCGACCAACGTGAATTTAAAAGGCTTTAAATGTTTTGTTTTTATGTATAGCATAATTGAATCCCCAAAAGTATTTAACTTTCCAAGGGGTTTCAGATATATGCTTCTCTGAAATCCTTCAAAATTGCATTTAAGGCGTAGGCCTATGTTTGCCTGGAGGGGGGGGGGGGGGGGGGCGGGCGCCATTTTAAAAAGTTAACAGGGGCACCAAAATCACGTCTGGCCCCCCGCGGGTGCGAAATCATGGATACGCACCTGCTTAAAAGCATAACAGAAATAAATACCAAAGGAGAGGGGCCAAAGCCCCAAATAAAGGAACTTTTTTTTTTTTTTGGAACGGGGGCCGCTCTCCCACTCGACGCCCCGCCCCCCCCCGCCTCTAATTCGACGATTTGACAGATAAAACGTGGACGTGTAAAAAAATAATGTAGCTTTTTGCTCGCACGGTCTGGCGTGACGTAGGGAAGAAATATCGGGAGTCTGCCAAAGTCTGAAATAATTTTAGTCCCCTTCTGATTTGCCACTGCCCCCTCCCCCCAAAAAAGAGGAGTTTTGACAGGTCTGCAGTAGCGGAAAAGGGCGGGGGCGCAAGGGACGCACATCCCCTATATATACTTTGAAAGCCGCTCGTTAGCTGCATAATATGTTGAATACATAATGAATTTAGAGCGTTACATTGCTCGGTATACGAGTATCCTCTCTTCCCTTTGGAATGTCTCTGTTCTGGCTCTTCCCATTGTGCACAAACTAACGTTGAGGGCAGGCTTCAATATTGCGTTTTGTGATCGCAAAAGGATAAAACGAAAACGAAATATTAAACGAGTTCAATATTTCGTTTCATGAGAACGAAAACGGGAAAACGAAAAACGAAATATTAAACGAGTTCAATATTTCGTTTCATCAGAACGAAAACGGAAAACGAAATATTAAACGAGTTCAGAGTGTTTGATTTTCTTATTTTCAACAACAAAATAGAAAAACGAAATTTTAAAAGACTGTAAAACGAAAAAACGGTTCGTTTTTCAATTTTCTGATTTTACATATTTCATTTTCCTGTTTTTCTGTTATTTTTCACCAAATCAGAAACAGTTTTTGCTCAATGTTCCGTTTTTGCTTTTTCGTTTTCAAAACAGAAAAATGAATTATCTGATAGTACCTTGATTGTTAAACCAAGAGATTTAGGGACCTGTTGTAATGTTGTGGAATATCACCAAGTGCACAAAATTGGGACCTTTTTCCTTGTCGTAAATTTGGGACATTCTTGTAAAATTCCAACATTTTCCTTTGGTAAATTTGCATGGGACATTCCTGTGGTAACTGTTACCAAACGATTACCACAGAACAACAATTCCACACAGAAACACCAGGCATCTAGAATTAGTACCACATGAAAAATGTGACGTAATATACCACAGAGTCGTGTGGTAATGATAATTGGTGTCTGTGGCGTCCATGTGGTACCTAAAATGACAAACAAAATAACACAGGAATATCTCATACCACAGGAAACATATGGTAATATAACATAGAGTCGTGTGGTAATAAAAATAGGTGCCTATGGTATTCCAGTGGTACCTAAGTCACCGCACAAAATATCATAGGAATGCCTTTTACCACAGGAAATATTTGTGTGTGTGTGTGTGTGTGTGTGTATAAACAAAGAGTCATGTGTTAATCAACAAAAATACCAGAGCAGATTACCACACGTCAGTATTACACATCAGTACCACACAGGAATACCGCAAACCATCCTCCACATGATCAGTGGGCCTACCACAAAAATACAATCTTTACCACATACTGAATACTACAGAAATACCAGACACACATGTTACCACATGAATACCACACACTGTTATATGTGTGGGGTGTGTGTATTCGGGTGTGTGCGTGTATGTGTGTGTGTGTGTGTGTGTGTGTGTTACTTACCGTACTAAACAGTAATTCACTTCAAGTTGATATATTTTTTTCTTTTAGGAAAATATATTTCTTACACTCAACTGAAGCGCTCTTTTTAGCACTTCAGGGGCTGAAATCAACACTTTTTAAGAGCTTGTGTAGTGAATGCACTCAAAGTGCTGTTTAACTGCACTCAAGTGCTGTTTTAACACGGTAACATGGGCTGAACTTCGTTAGGATTCGAACCTGGGTCAACTGGATGAGAACCGCTTACGAGCACATTAGACCAATTCACATCTCACGATTGCTAGCAGACCATTTTGTTTCATGATGAACTTTCTTCAAAGTTGCCATAATTATCTACTATGCTTTCATAATTCAAGCAAGTTGGGGAGATCTCCGTTGGTTTAATGGTAACGTCAGCGGTACTCTTCCATGTCTGGGTGAACCCGGTTCGAATCCCACACCGACATTGAACGTTTTTTGTTGATAAATCAGCACTTGGGTAACTGCTAAACAGCACTTCAGGTGCTGATTTAGCTCTTCAAGTGCAGTCACTATACGAGCACACATAAATTGGCAATTCAGTTTTTAAAGTGTATATTATCAAGAAATACAGAAGATAACAAACCGCAACCGATTTTTTTTTTTTTTTTTTTTTTTTTTTGTGTGTGTGTCCTAAATAGTAGTAGTATATTGAAGAGGTCCAAAAGGTACTACATCCACTTTTGTTATTTCTGAGTAAAATGCATTTGTTTTCTATATTTTGTACAGGCGTCTATGGAAAAGTGAAATTTCAAAGTGCATTTTTTGACAGTTGCTTTCATTTTTTTTCTTCAAAGTTTTGTTCAAAGAAAGGTACTTACCTAAATAATGGTGTCATATCAATAACTCAATTTTCATCCAAAGTGGATGTAGTACCGTTTGGAACTAAGCTCTTCAATACCAGCGGTTGGTATTTGTGTGCGCGCGTGTGTGTGTGTGTGTGTTTGTATGTGTGGTAATCCTGTGGTAACGTTGTGTGGAAATGGGTGTTTGGTATTTATTTTGTAATCGTATTTTACCACGTGATTAATCCTTCGCGTCGTAATTGTGTGGTATCCATTGGATTAACTTGTGATGAATGTCCCAAATTACCACAGTAATGTCCCAAATTTACCACAGAATTTTTGTTGTAATTCTGTGGTAATTTGTGTGTTATAATTTTGTGGTTATTAGCACAGGATTACCACAGGACTGCGAAAAAGCTGCGCTATCGTCACGTGTAATAAAACACACTATATTATCACACATCCTATTTTCACACAGTGCTCCACACACTGATGAAACTACATGTATGTCGTAACCTTATGAATGTGTCATAAGCATTAAAGGAACAGCCAACCATACTCACACTCTCCACAGACCGGAGCTCGAACACAATTCCCGCCACTTCCATCTGACTGACATCCTCCGTTTTCATAAGCCACCTCCTTGACGATTGCGTAACCAAGCTCTCCACAGACAATCTCTGCCACCCGATGAGATAGGCTTTCTTCACACACTCTCACCCATTCCTCTCCTGACTCGGATTGGGTTGACAGTTCCAAATAACCCTCTGCTGGTGTGTTACCATCCACGAAACGTCCAACGTTTATTTCTTAATATGATATGAGATCATAAACTCAAGTTCTTAATATATAGTATGTGTGTGCAAGGGGGGGGGCGGTACATAGGTGTAAAAAATGATATAGGATATACACTCTTCTCGCATCTCGGTTGTATATGTGTGGGTGTGTGTGTGTGTGTGTTTGTGTGCATAAAACATGGGGTTATAGTTCTATACGTTAATTTAGGTTTATGGTTACACGCTTAGGTCTATTTCTGAGGGGAAGTGTGAGACTGTATTTTCGATTGGGTTTCAAAATTGATTTTATTGATGTTTTACTTTCCCCCAAATCTATTGTAAAATTTCTGGCAAACATACAATGGTGGCCAAAATTATTAGAACACCAAGCATATTTAAATGATTTTAGTAATTTTCATTCAGTTGACCATTTTAATACCAATAAAATGGTTGGAATGTCTCCGAATATCATCATTATGCTTTAAAAACTAAATAACAAAGCCATGCGTTGGGAATTCGCCCCCAAGTCGCCCCTTTTATGTTACGCCACCAATTGAAAAATATAAAAATCTTGCCCTTTTCAGGATCAAAGTGTCATAACGTTAAACATTGAAAGCCTTTCCCTACAAAAATATATATATTCTGAAAGACGATTTCCTGAGGATGCCAAAAATGGCATTCATAACAACACAGGGAGAAGTAGTTACATCTTATGTGGGGATTTTAAAATTATTTTTGAAGGGCCCCAAATTTCTAATTCAGTGCCCAAATATAAGTCCCCCGTTCCAATGACCCTTAATATTTAAACACATTTGAATTGCTCGTGAAATTTTCTTTACCAAAAAATATACATTTACAAGGAGTGTCTTCATTAAATGGAAAAATAGTCTTAACCTTCAATGGGCATGGTTATTTTGGTCATCTCACCCCCAAGGGTGGGGGCGAATCCACCTTCCCCATTCAACCAAATTTTCTGAAACTTATTTGAGGTATATTATAATGAATAAGCCTACTAAGTTTCATACTTCTACCTCAAAAACTTTTGGAGCAATCGGCATATGTAATTGGCATTTTACTTTTTTGCGTTTGGACAACATGTTTAATACACAAGTCTATGGAGAACCCAATAGCGCATAGCGCAATTATTTTTAATGCTGCGCATTACCAGATGGTCGAAACTATATAAATTTGGTATCAACATATACTTAAGACCCTATGCTAAAAAGTCTTGAAAGCTCATGGCACACAAAAAATATCTTTAATCAGATTTCGGCAAGTGAACTAGGGCATTGATTATCCCATAGACTTTGTGTAGGTTCAGGTGTTCCAATAATTTTGGCCACCACTGTATACTTTAATGAAAATATACTACATTCGAAACCTCTTCAAAACTGCTGAAACAAGATTTCGATAGTTTAATGGTTCAATATGTTGCTTTTCATCGTTTTAGTCTTTGACATTAACGTAGAAAAAAGGAAACAATCCCCCACCCCTCTCCCCCACAAAAAAAAAAAAAAAAAATGAATAAACAAAATAAAAAATACAGAGAGAGAGAAAAAAAAATCATAATCTTATAGAAACAAAATTGTAAAATAAATTTAACATTTCGAAAACTGTCATTAGATAAAACAATGGTATGAACATCCCGCATCTTAGGTTCTATCTTTAATTGGTGTGTGTTTACGGTTGTCTAAGCATGACGCATTGCATGTAAAACTTAACTTGTGCCAAAGTTGGAGTGAAATAAAAAGAAAAAAAAAATAACATAAAGCAACTTACTATTTTTTTAATGACAATTTTCCAGGTATTATTATTATTATTATTATTATTATTATCATTATTATTATTATTATTATTATTATTACTATTAGTAGTAGTAGTAGTAGTAGTAGTAGTAGTAGTATTAAACTCACTCGGTACTGTTCTGTTTATATCGATATGAAGGGATTACTGATTGCTGTATTGATTATTTTATTATGACCACTCGGAATGTATGTCAACATTATTTAAGCCTTTGACAGTGACATTGTGCAAAGTTGTACTTTCTAACTTACACGTGTTATGATACCATATGGTGTTTAACAAATTGTAAGCAGGACCATGGCGGCATATAAACAACCTTTCTGTTTAAACCGGTTAAAAAAAGGAAAAAGAAAAAGATCTAACAGAATTTGCAATAAAATAAAGAGATTTACGTGTGTTGGTTTAGTCTTCGAATATTATTATCTTACCCGGTATTTCGTAGCAGAAAGCTGTAATGTTAAACCCACGAGCCGAGCGCTCAAACAAGACGGGTATTATTTGAAGTTTGTTTCTCCTGGAAAGAAATGGGGACAAACCCTGGTCCTCTCTCCCGTAGTAGTTCTGTGTTTTAACGGGTAGAGTAGTATCAGTTATGATCAAAAAGTCAGCAGGACCTAGACTGACATAATCAAAGTTCAAGAGGATCAGTCTTCCTCCAGGTGCAGTGATCTTTATGAGCACATCCGGATAACTTGAAGATGTAACAGGCACTCCTTGGCCTGTGCAATTGATTTGAACATTTGGGAAAGAGATAATTTTTTTTAAATAACAACTAAATTTGACACGGAACAAAGAAAGAATTATATTGATTTTGGGAAATAAAAATCATGCTGTGTATGAAATTATTAAATGATTAATAGAAGATTACTACTAAATACTAAACACCAACACATAACGTGAACGGTGTGAACCTCCCGTCTATTAGAATAAAACTAATAACAAATGCATGCAATCAAATGTGATTATTACCTGTAGAGGCGGCTTCAGTAAGGAGAATTGCAAGGATGACAGCGAAATGTAATGACACAGACACTTGGAAAATGAGTGCGAGCAGGGCATTTTTTAGTCGTTTGAAGACTCCTTGGGCACCGTCCGTTTGATGTTGCGTGGAGCCAAAGATTCTGTCTGTGTGGACCTCATCGAATCTTTGCTGGCACTTCGAATGGACAAGACTGGAGTAGAGAGTAATGTTCGATCCCGGCAAATCATAGAGAGAATCTGCTGATTTGTGCAGATTCGCGAAGTTTGATACCCTTAATTCTCGACGGATTTCAAAGTTCGTTTAACAGACGTGAAAAACAAAGAGATGGCATCTGCTCAAGAGCCGCTACATGAATGCACTTTAATCTCTGCAAATTCTGAAATTGAATAGTCCAAGGGGTTTGCAGTTTATCAAAGTGGGAATCTATGTGCAATTTCAGTTTTGAAATTTTGGAAATGCTTTTCAAACTCATCCGACCAATGCATTTCTTCTCGACTTTGGAGGTTGTGATCGCTATGAACCCATTCATGTTTGGTGATTCATGGATTATTGGTGAATTGTCAACCGAGATCATGGAGGTTACATAAATCAAGCTTGAAGAATCTGCGATAGACAAGGAAAACCGGGAAAATGCATAAAAGTGTACGATGTTAAATGTTTTGTGCAGGTTTATTTATGCAAATACCTTGTCCATCTAATTCCATGTCAACTAAGGTCAGCTTTATCATGTTTATCCCGATCATCATGCCATAACTTTCAATGGGTAAAAAATTTTGGAATGCAAACTCGCACGATAGTCACATAACCTCTCATTTTTTTTATTTTTATGTTGTATCTATTTTTTTAATTATTTTTTTTGTATTGCTTTTTTTTGTTCCTTTTTGTTTTATTGTTCCTTAAGGACGTTGCTCCTGACTGCGCATAATTAAAACGTGACGATTGGAAAATATTCAGCGCTCATGGGGGTAACAATCAGATAAGTAATAATGCATGAACTTTATCATGTTTATTAAGAGGCATATTTATTCCTTCTTTTTGTTCACCAAATACGTTCTTGCAGAGATATAGGCCTGAATTATTTGTCTTCGTGCGTGGTCGTGTTATTCTAAAGAGTAATACATGAATTATGAATGGTTGCGTGCATGACTTTTGAATCATACATAATTAACAAGGGGTTTTCATACTTTTGTTTGTTTTGAGCCGCTTTGGTGGTTTTCAAGCCGATTTACAACTATTACAGCGCCGATATTCTAAAAACGAGCTTACCGATCCCCATCTTTTTTTTTTTTTGTTTTTTTTTTTGTTGTTTGTTTGTTAA
>CALNVZ010002021.1:116143-163933 GCA_940671915.1 Paracentrotus lividus | reverse complement strand
TTATAAAATATCTTTTGGTATTTTGGGATTCTTATTCAAGATTCGGCATCTAAATAATAAGGGCGTCGATTTTATGATTTAGCTTGCAGTTAAAAATGTGTCAGAGTACACACCATTTGCAAAAGGGCTATGTTTTTTCTTTTCTGTTATACAGTTTTTTTTTTAATTTATTTATTTTTTATTTTTTATTTTTTATTTATTTTTATTTTATTTTATTTATTTATTTATTTATTTATTATTTTTTTTTGGGGGGGGGGGGGTTGTTTTATTGTAATTACAAAATACTCGTCTTTCATACTGCTCACACTGTAAAAAATATTTGTATTTTTACAGCAAATCTGCTGTCAGCAGAGTCGCCATTAAAAAAAAAAAATGTAACGTTAAAAACAATTTTGTTGTAAATTTCTCCTGCAAATAATTACGTGACAAATACAAAATATACATCAGAAGTAACACATTTGTTTCGTTTTAACCAAATATGTAAGCCATAGAACTCTACTGATTTTTTTTCTTCTCTTTCTTTAATTATTAGAGGAGAAATTTACAACAAAACTGTTATTTTAAATTACACTTTTGTATGGCTAATTTGCTGACATCACTTTTGTGTATTTTTTTTTACAATGCACATATTGGTGATAATCATTTGCTCATGTAGACTTTAAACATAAAAAATATGTCAATTGACCAAATCCGTGTACATATTTCAGTTTTTTATGACTACATGCCATTCGTCCGGCCCTTGTTTTCTCATTCTAGTAAACATAAATTTCGGTATTCACACAATGTTTATTAAATGAAAAAGAAATGTCATTTTCAGCCTATTTTTCTCTTTCTACCCTGGTGACCTTTTACAAAAAAAAAATTGTACTTGTAAAAAAAATTATAATCACCATCAGGAATTAGATAAGGAACATTGTTTTAAATCGGATTACTTGCATTCAATTCATTCAAGACATTACAACGACACTTAATTTCGTTAAATTTTGTTTCTTTATAGCTGGAATGTTTCAAAGAAGGAAACGAAATGCCGTAGCTTTGCTTCTCAATTTTTTCTTCTTCAATCATTACGGTTAGGTATAAAATGGCAACACACCCTTTTCCGAATTAATGGTACTTTAATGGCTTTAAGAGTACATGACGGTTTAGATATTGTAATGTGTCTTAAAATATTATAAATAAAGAGTGTAGGTTAGCTATTGCAGCAGTACATTATGTGGTATTTTAAATATATAAATTACCTGATTGGATTTACCTTACAGGACAAAGTTGTCAAAGAAGTGGAATGAATTAATAATTAAGCTACCTGATATCAGAGTGTATATAGATATGCATACAATTCAAATGATTATGATGTTAGTTAAGATTATCAAATCTAAGAATAACGATTTAGATATATATGAATATAGTAAATAGTGGTAGAAAAATACGCGTTGCGATTGGCTAGGTCAGTACCACGTGACCTACCTTCAATTTGTTATATTGTACATATGTACAATATAACTTTCAGTTTTTGGAGGGTAAAGCCCGTGTTAAATGAAAGGGGAGAGGATCGATTCTATCGATTCCCTTGTTGCGCTAGCGCGTAATAACAGTAAAATGGTGTGCGCAAAAGTTAATAACAATGGATATGCGGAGCAACAATATACGTCACAATAGCTTAATTAGCCCACAAAAATTGGCAAACATAAAACCAGATTATGCAAGGTCAAAGATATAGGGGTCTATTTACTATAATAAATAGTGAACTCTCCATCTTGCAACATTAACGGACTATATGAACTCCAAATACTAAATTATCCCTCGTGCAGATCTATTTCACCTCGGCCTGCGTCCTCGGAGAAACAAATCTGCACTCAGGATAATTCAGTATTTGTCGTACTTATAATCCAGTATATTGCGCGATAGATTGTACACTATTTATATAATAGTAAATAGTGGTAGAAAAATACGCGTTGCGATTGGCTAGGTCAGTACCACGTGACCTACCTTCAATTTGTTATATTGTACATATGTACAATATAACTTTCGGTTTTTTGAGGGTAAAGCCCGTGTTAAATGAATGGGGTGAGTATCGATTATATCGATTCCCTTGTTGCACTAGCGCGTAAAAAAAAGTAAAATGGTGTTCACAAAAGTTAATACAATTGATACGCGGAGCAACAATATACGTCACAATAGCTTAATTAGCACAAAAAAATTGGCAAACATAAAACAAAGACTTACGATTGATAAAAAGTTACGATTGATTTTTTCTCGGTAGCCTCATCATGGACAGGATGCTCCAAGTTTGATGATCTTAATCCTATGCCTAGCCCTAACCCTACTCTTAATCATATCCAAATCCTTATCCATGACTGTACCTGGTTTCTAAATGAGGCTACCGACAAAAAATCAATCGTAACTTTTTATCAATCGTAAGTCTTTGTGTTACACCCCACAGATTAGGCAAAGGCAAATATCCATGAGTCTATTTACTATAATAAATAGTGAACGCTCTATCTTGCAACATTACTGGACTATATGAACTCCAAATACTAAATTATCCCTCGTGCAGATCTATTTCACCTCGGCCTGCGGCTTCGGAGAAACAAATCTGCCTTCGGGATAATTCAGTATTTGTCGTACTTATAATCCAGTATATTGCGTGATAGATTGTACACTATTAGTATAATATACATGTACGTCTTGTGATTTGCTAGATCAGCTAATTCGCGCAACCTACTTTCAATTTGTTAAAATGTACGATTCGACTTATATAAATTTCCTTTTGGTCGGGGTAAAATGGATATTGGAATGTGTCACTACTCACTTGCCTCATCTATGCCAACGAAACTGGAAAACGACAGCATGTCTTACCCATATTAAGCTAGATGTTTTTCGACCAAGGATGCCTCCGAAAAATATAGATTAAGAAGCATATTTCAGAGATCTAACCACAGACCCTTTATTACCAAGATTGAAGAACGCCGTCTGAGGTTCCTTGGTCAAGTGTTCAGAATATGCCACCTATATGACATGCACTCAACGACCTCTCGAGATTGGAAACCTAAATTTGGCAAAGGTGGACGTCCTCTATTACTCGTGGCGATTTACAGACGGAGCCAGGAAAAAAAAAAGTCTTATCATTTTAAAGTTGTCTTGTTTGATAATTTAACAATGAATTTCCTGATATGTCTTGGTACAGCCATTCACCAAACACTTTTAGTACCCTTCATTTGGATCTTTGCATGCATGACTGAATAACCAGTCTTCAGAAGACAGCAAAATTTCAATTGTGCCAAGCGGACCGATTAAGATCAAAAGATCAAAAATTTTGAAAGAATATGTGCACACGCATTCACACACACACACACACACCCATAACACAAATACACACCACACACACATGCACCCACACATTTCTTATTACCAAGACCATTTCAGAATGTTTAAGTTCATAGTAATTGGGCCGTAATATATATTTTAAAAAGGAAAGAAAAGCCTACAAATTGTCCATTGGAGGATTTTGTTTTCCTTCTACCCTGTTTTCACCATTATTGCTCTCATTTGGGATTTCTTTCTCCTATTACTATTTACTTTGTCCGAGAAACAACATGACCAAGCTCCCTTTCCCTGTCTCTTTCTTCTAACCTACTTTGCTTTCTCTTTTCTCTCTCCTGCCCATGATCTTTCTACCTACGCTCATACTGCACTTCATAATTTCTATTCGCCCTTCTTACCTATCCCCGTTTCCCCTATGTCCCTCCCTCCAGTCTTCCCCCCCCCCTCTCTCTCTTTCCCTCTCGATCTCCCCCTCTCTTTAATGTTATTTCTTCATTTTATTTTCCTTGTATGTATTCCTTTAACGATAATCATTATTCATGTTGGACTGTTTCGTATTGTCCTCATTGTTCAGACTGAAAGTGCAAACAACATTTTATAGTTTTCATATTCCTTGCACACTATGAAGATATTTACACACATTTCCATCTTATTTTGAATACTTACAGCATAGTTTGTTGCAAAGCCATTATATCATAATAATGAAACGAGTTACAAAACAGTCATATCAAATCAAACAATCAACAGAGAGGGATCGTAACAATGACACATGGAATAGTATTTACAAATTACCTCGTATATTTAAAAGCACAGAACAACAAAAAGAATCCATACAAGCCAACTAATCTACATAATCTAGTAGAATAAAGAAGCTAACTTTATAATGCACATTAATGAATATTTTATGTTGCCGATTCACTCGTATGCTCTTTTGATTTAGGAGCCTGAATGTTTTTATTAATGAATGAATGAATCGTTGTTACACAAAATCATCAAAGTTGACAATTAAAGCCAGTACGAACCAGCAGCCTTGTATACCACTACCTCAAGTCCTCAACTACCCGATTCTGCCCTGATTCCTTACCCATAATGCAACTGCCTAAACAGTGTAGTCTTATAATACAGGCCCATTTGAATTATTTTACACTACTCAATGAATTCACACCGCGATGATTATGTTGCAAAGTAGCAAAACACGTACTTTACCCCTAAAAACATTTCCGAATACAAATAAGATTGTAGGTCAACATTGTTTTGTTAATACTTATCTCTTAAGGTATATTTTAAGACTAGCTTTTTATAACACACAGCCAATGAGAGTATTGCTCAGTTCGTTCTCGCTTTAAGAGCTGAAAAAGTGGGCTGCTTAGAAAAACGCAATGATGCACAAATTTCTGCATAATTAGTAATAATTTTTTTGTATCTGTGTACAGCGCGTAACACATTGACATAATTAGAGCTTCAAACGGCCTTGCCAACTGTGCGCTACTTTGTGAAATTCTTAAGTGAAATAGAGCCTATATGAATATACTATCATGACTATTGTAAACGATTCAGGATTTTCACATAATTCATATTTTAGGAATTCCTTTAATGTTTAATTATTATGAATTGAAGATGCAGTTCAAAGTAAAACTCTTTATTTACATTTAGGAAAATAATTTGACAGTTCAATTATAAAAAATAACAGTATTTGGATATTTATGTTATTTTTTAAGGATCAGGCAGGACATCCCTTTCACTTTTTCCTTTCTAAGTAAAACAATATCACATTAATATATGAGAACATGATAAAGCTATTTCAAAAAAATTTGTGGCAAGAAATTTAATATACGTACAAAATACATGAAATATTTGATTCCATTTGATTGAATGACATGTCGCCTGGCATAGGAACATTGGTTTCCACTTTGGAAATATGGTATTATCTGACTCCAATGGTCAAGTTCTCAGATATTTTACTCGTGCAAGCTTCAAAAGCTTATTCATGTTATCAGCATGGATAGACCAATAGACCAAAATTCACCATAAGCTTTTAATTTTGGAAAGGCTCAGAAATCTATCAAATGGTTTGAAAATTGCAGGAGTGTCAACATCTGATTGTATTTTAGCAATTACTCGATAATGTATACTACCTCGTGATTCAATTCAATGAAGCACTAATCTTTGTTGATATACAAACATGATGCCAATATTTACAATTGCCATGAAAAAAAACAACAGCTGTAACTGGAATCATGGTTAAAAACAAGCATTCACAATGTAATATGACATGTTTTATTACATTGTGAATGCTTGTCTTTATGCAAGACTCAGTCGATACCATGCGTCGAAAGTTGCTCTGTTAAGGTAATCAACAAAATAAAATATCAACCACGTTCTTGGCCCTATACAAGTTGAAACGAAGTTTGCCAACCTCGTTTTTTTTTTTTTTTTTTTTTTTAGATAATAGGTTTTTGAATGAGAAGTGAATGAAGATGTGACAGGACAGCGTCATTATCAAGATGACGAAGAGCGAATGCTAACGATGGTTCATTGGTTTTACTGAGGGAGATAATGTTCTGAAGCTATAATTTTCTCAGAAAGCTCAACGAACCCATTACTAAAAAGCTGGTCACTCATCTGTCTGTGATATTTTCTGTGAACTTTTAGAGCATTTGGCAAGCTGTTTTTTTCTTGTGAATGAAATTCACTTACCCAATTGATCAACCAGTCGACTAGTCTATTATGGTCACTACTTTTACCTATTCTAAGCTGGCTACACAATCTATCTACCATGTTATTATCACATCTGCTAAGGATGTTGTGAAGCACATCATGATGCGGTGCCCCAGTTCGAAAACGACCTGTGAAAATATTTCATGAAATGGATTAAAAGATGCTATTTGTATCTAATTTTTTCTCATAATATTGAAATCAAATATGTCAATTGAATAACGATTTAATTTTGAATATGTTTGATTTTCTTCAAACTACAGTTCTGAGGTAATCTGCGTAGTCATCACAATTGGAAATGCATTATAAATTAACATAAAAACTTGAAGAACACGATCTATCAAAGTCATGTACTAATTATTGAAACCATTGCCTTGTACGGTAGAATATTTCTACTTCTTCAGAATAGTATGTTACCCAGTATACAATGCTAAATGTAAAATATAAACCAGAATTGTACGTGACCTACCTGACAGGACGTCATTAGCAAGGTCCTTTAGATCAGCCGCTCGGAGAGCGGAAGCGAGCTCCAGTCGGTAGTGGAAAGGTACAGGCCGGATCTGCTGTTTCCATAATCTCATAACATTCAGCCGATCTATGTGAATTTTCCCATCTTTTTCTGAACCATCTTGATGGGGATTCTTCGTCCCCGTCCGACCTTTTCCATCCTGACGTTCTGCAGCGCTATCTCCATGGGGTTTCTTCGTTTCTGTCCGATCTTTCCCATCCTGACGTTCTGCAGCGCCATCTCCATGGAGATTCTTCGTCTCCGTCTGACCTTTCCCATCCTGACATTCTTCAGCGCCATCTCTGTGGAGTTTCTTCGTTTCCGTCTGACCTCTCTCATCTTGACATTTTGCACGGTCGTCTTGGTCGAGGTTAAGATTGTCCAGGAAGAGCGATATTGTATCGTCATCGATTGCTGATGCTATGCCGAACAGCTCACTGAGACTAGGCACGTAATCTAAGTAATGGTTAGATATATTGTTATCAGAGTAAGGATTAAGATTCAATTCCAATGTAAAACAATTGTATGCATTTCTTATTAAGCCTATTGTACGGAAAGTCTTTAGAAATGACATACATGTAGATCTATGAAAAATGCAGTCCAACTTTGTAAAAAAATTCTGTATACATATTACAGTAATCGCACAAATAATTTAAGAACTAGGCCCATTTTTGTATAAGTACGTTTCAGTGTGTCCTAGTCCAAAGAAGAGGGCATTTTCGGTATTCAGACACTACAATCACGTACATAGGGCCAAATAGTTTAATGTAAGTCACATGTTATGTGCGTTTATCTAGAGAACACTCACCCAAGTAGACTGAACGAGCAACATTGATGAAACCTTTGTCTCTCAGAGCGTGTTTGCAAAAATCGTCTCTGTCCCTTCTTGTTTCGAATTTTTCACCTTTCATCAGTTCGAGTACCAGACCCATTGTGCCTTTCTTTTCGAACATCGGCACTGGTCGAACGTACTTTCTGACTCTGCTGTGTTTCATTCCAAGGGCCTCGATAATAGGACGAACATCTTCCATCAAGAGATCGAAAGCAACTCGAGCTAACTCTGTCTGGTACATGTATTTTGTGGTGAACCTTTGCACAATGCACTCTGTGATATGTTAATGATAAATATCGAGAGAACGGAAAGATAAACTACGTAAATTAGGCCTTTATTTGATATCACAAAATACAATTTGGAACGTTATACCGTTTGACAGCTGTTGTGCTTAACAAAGGAGTCGCTAATACAGTCTGGGTCAAATAGATTAGTACAATTTTTTATTTTATTTTAAAGATATGACTAGTTTTCTACAATCAAGAAAAATCTATTTTTTGCACGCCCTCCCATGCCTTTGTGTAGGTTTCGCATAAAGGCTATGAATTCAGCGCTCCTGAACAATGGAAGTGCGTAATTTTGATTTGTTCCTCATCGCACAAAATTTTGCATAACTTTTGTTTTACGAAAGCAAATTATACAGAACAAAGCGCATCAGCAAGAAAGATCTTTTGGCTTTACTTTGGTACCCCATAAACACATTTGGAAAGATTTCACACTTAAATATTTTCCCTGACTGTACCATTTTTTCCCCTTTTAGACTGTACAGTACTTTGAAGGCAATAACATTTAGGAAAATAGAGAAAATTATTTATTTTTGATTAGTGAAATTATGCAAAGGTCAAAGCCAAATCGATACAAATTTATTAGTTAAATTAGATGGTTTGAGCAGCCTCCCTCCTGAAAAAAAAAACAAAAAAAAAACACCGCACAATAAAGTATAGAGGACTCTCATCTGTCAAAATTGAAAACCTTTCAATTCAATATGGAACTTAATTTATTCCCAGTACTGTACCTCCATGCCTAATATTTTTGTTTAAAGCGGGACTATTTACAATCGACTTACCAGCCAATCCTATGCCTTCAAGCGTCTTTCTCAAGGTATCACGGCACGTTTTGATTGGTTGAGTGTTTCTCCAGTCTTTGAGCTGATTGGCAAAGGAGCCGGTACCTTGGATGTCAGTTTTGAGCTGAAGTATTCTTGTCAATTCTTGTTGCTTTCCGGCAGACATGGCATACAAAGCAACACTCCCTATTTCTTCATTTGCCATGGCCACCTCTGCATCATGAAAGTAATACAAATTATTTTCAATAGAAAAAAAAAAAACGATTACAATAAAATGTGACTGAATAATTCACAATTATCCATTAAGTTCGTCGAATGGGTGTTAGATTATTTGCAGCTACGAATTGAATGTTAATGATGCATAAATTTTCATCAGAATGTTAGATATCTACAAATCTACAAATTATATTTCTCAAAAGAAACCACATTCTTCCTTTCAATCTTTATTTTCTAATTTTTTTAAATTAAATGTCTGAAATATCCAGAAATATATATTATAAAAAAAAAAATAATAACAAAAAAAAATAAAATAAAAAATACGAAGATACTTTATTCTAAAACTAAAATAATAATAATAATAATAATAATAATAATAATAATAATACTAATAATAATAATAATAATAATAATAATAAAAAGTTAATGTAAGTGATGCGTCATCAATAAACTATTTACGCGACAGTTTCAAATGCAATACTCGGGTAAATTTGTCACTGCAATTATTATTTTTTTAATAGGATTTTTTTCAATTGACCATTCTCTAGAATAGACGATGTACAGGATTGTTTTGGGGGTCGGTACGAGTACGCGGTAACTTCTGGTGAGCTCGTGGATATTTGTGTGTATGTGAGTGTGTGTGTGTTGGTGGGGGAGTGATCATGCGAACGAGCATGACCTACGGTCACATGTCCCAGTTCCCCTATACCTGCGGCCGCTGTCTTCTGTTCCTAGAAACTCACCACTATATGTAGTACTAATGATCACTTTCTGAAGTGCTCTCAATGCTTCTATTGATTGGACCGTTGACATATTGCCCATTATCTTGTTCCTCCATTCCATCAGTTTCTTCTTGAAGATGTCCTGATCTGTGATTGCACCTTGCATATCGACTTCACATCCAATCGTTCTCTGGAGCTGTCTTTTGTTTTCTGGGGGAAGGTATTCTATCAGCTTTAGTAACTGAGGTACGTCATCGTCAAAAATGATTTCGGGATCTACGGAGAAGGAAAAGGAGTAATAGTAATCACAATAATATTTTAGCAAGGGGTCGGTGTATATGGTTGAATCATAAAGTTACCGTTAGTAACAGAACCAAATGATACGATTCCACCTGCCAAGTAAAAAAGTGTATAAATAGTGATTCAATGGTAATCTATGCATGTAGCAGGTGTTTAGCATGATTAAAAATCACCATCCTGTTAATTGTATTGTATCATCAGATCATCATTGAAAGATATCTGGTTAGAATGAACAAGTCCATCTTAAATTTGAAACATTTTAAATCTTTAATTCCACTATTTGCTCATTTAATGTTTTTTTTTTTTAAATGAAATAATTAATTATTTTTTTTTAGTAATATTATTTCTATTATTGTAAACTTTATTATCTTAAAAACGTTTTTTTTTTCAAACCTTAACTGACATTTTAATATATTTTTTGCTGCTTAAAATAAAACCTGATTTGATTCCCCTTTGCAAATAAGATTTTTTTTTCTCTCAATCTTTTCCTTATATTTTTATTTATTTATCTGCTATCAATTTCAGATTACACTGTTTTTCAACAAGGTCCTGTTAACATATTTTTAAAAATGAATAACAAAATTATCAACACATGATCAATTATTTACAATAGATAAACATATTATTCAAAATAGGTTGAGGTTGAGAAGAAGACAAAGCCAATTATTACCAAAAAAAATAGTAAAGCTATAGTGTGATTAAGAAGAGAAAGAGAGAGAAGAAGAAGAAGAAAAGAAGGAGGAGAAGAAGAAGAAGAAGAAGAAGATGAAGAAGAAGAAGAAGAAGAAGAAGAAGAAGAAGAAGAAGAGAAAGAACATACGATCTGTTATCTATCTAAAATATAAAATGTGACTTCTTATGAAGTAATTTAAAAGAATCGACTGTTTTGGCATTTTGTATGAAATTTGGTATGCTATTCCATTTTTTAGCGCCTGCGAATTTGAGGGCGTGTTTGGAAATTGTACGCTAAGACTATCGGCATTTCTTGTCAGGTAGCTATGTCTATCGCAAAACATCTCAACATCGTAACAAAGGCGTTGAGGGGCTAATCCATGTATAAATTTAAACATTTGTGTTGCAAGAAAATAATCCCTTCTTTCATCAATTGTATTCCATTTTAAGTCGTCCCGAAAGGTTTTAAAAGAAATGTACGGCCCGAAATTGCCAGTAATACCCCCGTCACAATGAGCTCGTTCTCACTACGTCCTGGCAAATTTTGTCGAACGGGCTCAGTCTGTGTGTAAACCGAGTGGACGTGCTAAAGACTTATTTCGATCTCTTTACAAACTTCGTGGACGAGCTCGGTCGGATAGATGCCAGATTTTTTAATAACAAAAATAAAAAATCGGGCACCCATCCCGTTGTAAAATTTAACGTACATGTACCTGAAACGACATGGACGTACTACAAACGAAATCGCCGTACTTCGATCGTTCTCGATCGTTTTAATAACTGTGGACGGGTTTTCATTGTTTGAAATGGTTCTCTTTGAAACGGGGTCGGCAACTTGGGAACGGAAATTTTCACCCGTTCCTAACTAGATACCAACGAACTGCAGACGAGGACGTGATGGACGTATTGGGGGCTGCTTACCAACGTATTGGCATCTTAATTAAGAAATAATTCGGTAAAATTTACACGTTCTACTCAGACCAATGCCCGTTTGTCATTTTTTCCCAATAAATTGTTAGACTTCTCTCATTATGGGTGACAATTATTTATTCGCTTATACCATCATCACGCCGAACCAGTTCTTACCATATTCTTGAAAATATTGAAGAACGGGCTTAATATATGTACACACGGAGTGGACGTACTACAGACCTATTTCAATCTCTTTAAGAACTTGTTAGACATGGCAGACGAGCGTGGACGGTAAGACGCTTCCATTTTTTTTAATAAAACGGAATGCAATAATCACCGTTACACTGAACTAGTTCTCACGACGTTCTTGATAAACGGGCTCAATCTGTTTACCACTGTTTACACACGTATTGAACGTAGTACAGACCTTATACAATCTGTTTACGAACTTGACGGACGGGCTCGGACGGAGAGAACGGAAAGGCAGTCCGATTTTTTTTTTAACATGTTAAAAAAATCGGGCTGCTTCTAGTTCTAAAATTAAACGGAGTGACAACGACTTTAAACGGGAAGGACCTACCTTGAACGAAAAGGAACGTACTACGAACATGGTACCTTACTTTTATCATGCAAACACGGGCACTCTTAGTGACGGTTTGAACATGCTACGAACGGTATAAAATGAACGAGCGGTTCAACCGGTCTGAACTGGATAACAACGGATTATGGACGAGATAAAGACGTGATTGACGTAGCGAGGACTATTAGGAATGGACTAGCATCGTTTATAAGAAATATTTGGCAAAAGTTATGCGTTCCAGCCAGACCAAAGCCCGTTTAGCAATTTCTTTTTAAAGAACGGGCAAGGACGTTATAGAACTACCTCAGTGTGACGGCCCCCTAATATATCTTGCAGCTTGTTTTTGTGTTTTTCGGCAGTGTTACCCCAGATAGAAATACCATAGTCTATACATGGTTGAATCATAAACTTATAAAGAGTATTTAATAAAGTATGATTTTAAAAACTTTCTTAATTTTCCAAGTGAGCGAACCATATAAGCAATTGACTTGAATAACTTCTTTACATGGATATCCCATTTAAGGCTTTCTTGTATTTCAATGCCTAAATACCGCATTGACTTAACTCGTTCAATTTCAATTCCATCTACACTGTTAAAAAAACTAAACAAGTTGTTTAAAATCTTAAACAACTGCGTGTTAACCGGTGAATCGCACAGCGTTGTTTAAAAATTAACAAACCTGTAGTTGTTTAAAACTTTAACACTCTTGTGGTTTAAAAGTTTAAACAACCTGTTGTTAAATGGTTGTTTAAAATGTCAACAGTATTGTTTAACGCTTCTCTCCAAAAATAAAAACGCTCCAACTTTTGGTTAACGCGGCCAGGTATCGAACTCACGACCCTTCAATTATAAGGCAGACGCTCAATCCACTGAGCCAACACATCAGAACATAAGTCCTTCGCCATGATTGAAATTTTGCACCGATTTTACCTTGCATGTAACGAGTGATGCCATTAGTTCATGACTATCACGTGACGTTTGCCTCGGCCTGTTTAAACAAAACTGTTTAATATCTAAACTCTAATCTCTAAACAGGTCTTTTTAAGGCTATAAAACCTCGCTTTTCCGGTTTTAAACAACAATGTTTTAATATTAAACAAGAATGTTTAAATTTTTACCCAACATTTTTTTAAACAGCGAAATCTTGAAACCGCGTTCTAACAGTGTATATATATATATATTTGCATCTCTTCATGAGAACGAGTCCGTAGAAGCATACTTTTCGTTTTATCAACATTGATCTTAAGGTGGTTCTGTTTATACCATTCATTACTATAATTGTAATTTGGAGGTTATAGAATTCACATTGTTTTCAGTCTCATAAACTATTACGTCATCAGCATATTTTGTTATTACTCCTGATGGTATTGCTTGTGATATATCATTTATAAATAATAGAAATAAAATAGGAGCAAGGACTCCGCCTTGTGGTACTCCTACAAATAACTCTTTTCAGCTGAAAGCTTACCTTGTGGTATTACTACTTGTTTTCTTTGATTCAAATAATTTGTAGACCATCTAATCATATTTCCATGAATATCATACTCTTTAATTTAAAAATGAGGATGTCATGGTCCACAAAATCCAATGTCCAAAAAACATGCACCAACCTTTTATTGGATATTAAAAGTATCGAGAAAGTCGTCAATAACTCTATGTACACAATTTGGTGTTGAATGGTTGGGCAAAAAGGCATATTGTTCAATACTAATAAGATTATGTTTCAGGAGATATTATGTAAGAAGTTGTAGTTGAATTTACTCTTCTATAATTTTGGGAATGTGACCTACTACAGATATGGGATGATAGTTCGTTTTCACATTTTTAGAGCCTTCCTTTATAAATAGGAGTTGATTTTGCCAATTTCCAATCATCTGGTAGTTCTCCACATTGGATGCTTAGATTAAAGATCAGTTAAAGATTCATATATGGTGCTGCTATCTGCAATAATTTTGTATCAAATCCTAGTATATCAACGTTAACTGTTCTTATCTAATTGAAGTAAATATTTTAGTATTTTCTCCTTATCTATCAGCTCCACTTCGAATTCATTATACAGTTTGGATTTTCCCATTTTAGGCATTGTATTTTGTAAAAAATGATTGAGAAAATATCTTTACCAACATTTACAAATTAATCATTCCTTTCGTCACTATCTATACTACAAGGTGAGGAGCTATCATTTTTCGTCGTGCCATTTACTTCTTGCATTTCTTTCCATAACTTTTTGCCGTCATTATTATTTTGTCTGAAAAATCTGAAAACAAGCTTTCTTTTTATCAATTCTTATTCGGTTAACATTGTTCCTGCACTTCACATATTAATCATTGTCAATTTGAGATTTTGTTAAATCAGCTTTGCTTTTCAAATAGTCACATTTGTGCATGAGCTGAATCATGTCAGAAGTAACCCAAGGTCAATATTGATCTTCGATCCGAACTTCTTTGAAGGGTGCAAATTTATCACATGTTTTCAAAAAGCTTTCTTTCCAAGTTTTCCACGATAACATCAACCTCTCAGATTTGTTCTCTGGATTATTGCCATAAGATAATTCAGAGATATTACTATCTTTTAGAAATTCAAGAAATCTAGCTTTATCACAGCGCTTAAAATCTCGAAATCGTTTTATTTTATGATTTCCTTTGATTTTTCTAAAATCAATGACAGTGTAAGTGAGGTAGTGATCGCTCATTGCAATATTCAATACATCTGTTAATATATGTTTTTCAGGTATCGAACTCAGAATATGGTCAATACAGGTTGCTGATTTAGCCGTAACTCCTGTTGGCTTGTATACCAGTTATGACAGTAAAAACAGATTTTCTAAATAATGAACCTGATTATCATAAAGAGTATCATCACGTTTATAATCAACATTAAAATCACCAAGTAGAAGTAACTCCATATTTGTATTGTTGGCCATCTCAATGTTGTCTATTAAATTTCTAAAGTACTCATGATTTACCACATACAAGTAACTTAGCTTCTTTTAGTCCTTGAATATCTAACCAAATTAACTCGAAATATTTAGATCGGCATCCCAGAAGATTTATTCCAGTGAAAAGCGCCGGAACAACTGACCCCATAGGGGTTGGGATAGACCCTAGGCCTAAAAAAAATGAATTGTTGCCGGGTCTGAGCTGTGACCTTTCCGCCAAAATCACGCATTTTGTGACGTCACTACCGGAAGTCATATTTGAGACAATGTACAGGGAGGTGCACTTGACACTATCACACAAAACATGTCCCCAACACAATTTTAGGGCTTCATTTTTTATTTTATTTTTTTGAGCTTGATTAACCGATAGTATACGATGCACCAAATTGAGTTATCCTGGCATTTTCGTCCCTGAGATCGATGATAGCGACGTTAAAATCACGGAGCGACGTCGTCGACTTGTTTGGGGTTTTTTTTTTTACTCGTTTTCAGTTTCAAATTTTGAAGTTTTGTTTAGATTATTTTTTTAATACTTGATTGCCCTAAAACTTTGCCAACATATTTGGTGTTATAAGTTTTATGTAGTTTTAGGCTATTTTGGGGCCATTTAAGTAACATGGTTTTAAGGGAAATCGGTCAAAAATAAGACTTTTTGAGGGTAACATTTCCGAGCCATTCATAATACACGTGTTGTATGGGTATTACTACCGAACGCATTATAATCTCACAAACATACTCATTATCCTCTTGTCCCCAATATTGTCTCCCTATAATATGTTCTCACACCCACCCACCCACTTACCCACACCCACAAACACCAACACACACCCTCAATCACACACGCACACACACACACACACACACACACACACACACACACACACACACACACACACACACACACACACACACACACACACATACACATACCTCTTCACTCTCTCTCTCTCCTTCTTACTTCGTCTCAAAGTACTTAATTTTGCGTTATAAGTCCTTCACGACTTCCAATTCCTCTCTTTGTCACAAATTTCTCCGGTCCCTTCCCCTTTCCCTCTCTTTATCTTTCCTCTCTCTCTCTCTCCACCTCTCTCTGTTTCTATTCTCATTATCTTTATCTCTCTCTCCCATCATTCCCGTTACCCTTCTCTATTAATCCCTTTTACTTCTATCCTCCCCTCTCCCTCTCCCTTTTGTTTTCACTCTTTCAATTTTAATTGCGGTCTGTATAATTTATTTTTCATATATTTCTCATGCAAATTAAGTTTTTAGGAAATTTAAAATGTTGTATTCCTTTAATTCAAAGAGATTTGAATTAAAGTTCAGATTTATTCAAATATCAATTTTTTCAGATATATTTTGATGTCCATTCAACATAGTGAGGTTTTTTTTTTATTTAAAAGAAAATTTTTTTTTTAGGGGTTGTGTTGAAATTTTCAATTATTTTGGATGAGATACTTTTAGAAGGTATTGATAGAGTATGTCAAGAGAGAAAAAAAAAATCGTCAGGAGAAGTTGAATTGGCTTCCTCAATTTTTAATGCACAAACAAACCCGTTCATTTATTAGCCTTTTCTCCCAGTATGTCAAGAAGTTTTCAAGTTTAACTAACATGGACCAGTAGCGGACGCAGACCGGAGTCACACAATGAACTTACCGGGCCCATGCGTAAACATAATAGAGCCGCTTTTGTCCCCAGACAATTGGGCCCCCGAAATGCATTCAATTCGATTTTCTTGGATGCACGCCTGTGGACGATATCTCTAAGTCCCTAAGTTAAAACAAACGTTCTGTGACAATTTTACAGCAAACATAGCGTGGTGGATATGTAGCTCTGAAGACATATAGTTCTGCTAGTACCAAGATAATTATGAATTATGGGGAAAAGGCTGAATTAGAGCTACATCGTGTTTTTTATCAGGGCTGGTGATTTGGTTTAAGGATCCCTTTCTGATTTCACAAAAGGCAGATTCTACAAGTGGTGTAAACACGGTAAAAGGCGCTATCAACAATCAAGTTCTAGCTGCTGTGAAGAAGTAAGTACTGCCCAAATACAAATAAAGTTTGAAAGATGTTTACCCTTCCCCGTTCATATCGGTGTAGATCATGAGAGTGGCTCCATCTACGTATACTGGCTCCTTGATGACAATGCTGCACTGAATGATCTCTAAGAGAGATATAAGAGCTTCTTCCAGGATGCCATTAACTTTAACTGAAAGTAATAGAGGCACAGATCCAGAAAATAGGCCTACGCTATCTACCTCATCGTACGTGTCATAAAGTGCATCGTGATCTACATCTCACCGAACGGATAGATGATATCGATATACGTCTATATACCGATGTGTTCTTGGCTATGAAAATTATTATCATGAAATTATGCAAGGTGGGGTCCATTTTGCTCAACAAGCTTCAGGAGCTTGACGCCAACGAACGTTAAATTCATGAGCCTAATGCATGTTCATACAACGAAGCATGTCCTTACATTGCTTCTTAAACTAGTCAGTCATATCCACCCAAAGCTTGGGACGATCATTGCCGTTGAGCTGGAATGTAAATAATTTCGAACAGCAACTACATTTCAGACTCTTGCCCTTGCCAGATCTATCACTAACAATTTTTTTTTGTATGGCTCAGTTATATAAATTTAGAATATTGAGTTGTAGATTGAGTTCGATTGAGTTGACTGGTGATTCTCTTACACGAGTTAAATTTACTCACTGCGACTATTAAATAGAAATAAATAAATAAATATAAAATAAGTCTTTGGTCATGGCTCTGTATTGAACTGAATTGAAGATATTTATTGTCCATTTGGAAATTCTTTGTACATCCGGTTTCACAAATAATAGAAATACATCATATTTACATTTACAATAGATAATACATTACATTTACAAGAAATTACACAAATTAATTTCATTAATCTGGTATGCTGGTTTGCTTTGCAGAAAAATAGTTTCATGAATGATGTTATCCAACTTTCTGAAATCACGGATTTTGTGCAACACTGATCTGCTTCCTTTCGGCTTATTTTTTATTAAAATTTTTTTTTTTAAAGAACCTGTCTTAGTTGTCTTCTTCTTGTTTAGACAATCATGTTAGAGGAGTTACTACAGAAGAATGAGCTTGACATGCATTATTGCAGAGTTATTTAATTGCTCATGACACTCAGCCGGATAAGGGAAGCTATTGGTCCCGAGCTGAGAATCAATTAGAACGGATTTATAGGTAGAACCACGGTTGCTCAAATCCTAGATCAATTAAGAGGTCAAACTAAACAACCTGCTTACATTGCTGACATTGTCGACGTCAAGAGAGCTTTTGATTCCATCCATCGCAAAAAAGATGATGAAAATGCTAAAAGACTGCGGTATACCATCATGACCATCAAATCTACTAAATACAACGTGTACACTGTTTAACACAAGGGCTAAAATTGTGACACCAAATGGAGAGACAGAAGGATTTAACATTCTTGCTTGCAGGAGTTTTGCAAAGAGGTACTCTTATACCTTTTGTCTTCACAATAGTTTTTGAGTATGCACTTAGACTAAGAGAGATAGCTAGATGACTCTAAATACCTTGGGCCATAGGTAAATTCAAAAGAGTATGATGTCACGATCAGTGGGACAATACCCTAAAAGCTCTCAGTAAAATGAGTACCATCTGGCATGTGTGGAAGTCAGTCTTGTCCTGAGGAATCAATTATAGGCTTAAGAATAATGCTGATCGTCATTGCTTTCGACACTCAGAGTTGGCCGCCAGTAGTCTTATCCTTTGGGAGCTAACGCAGGACGTGTTTTATACAACACAAGACGTATAGACGTCTTGTTGCTGGAGTAGTTGCAACTTGGCACAGACGAGCAGAAAAACTGCAACTACGTGACAGGGATAACTCGAGGATTCGTGCTAGGTCTCGGCAGTTTAGTCGGCCTGGGAGGTAGGCTGGTATATAGCCCTAGCTCTTAAAAGCACCCTTTAACGTCAGCTTCTTCACTTATTCTGCCTCAAGGTCAAAACTGACAAGTTCAAGAAGCAATGGGGGTACACATTTCGTTATGGGCCGAGAGTGAAAACCCGTTTTCTCAAAGCACAACGAGAATTAGTGAGAATTGCTCTGCCCCATAACGCAAACTCAAGTTCTGGAATAGAATTAGTCCTGACACAGGTATACGACACAGATTTTGTAGCTGTGCCTACATTATTTTTGGTAAAGGTCTCCTGATCCGAAAGAAAATCTAGTACCTCATTGGGGGATTATTTAATACAGCGTTGTCAGTTAGAATTTGGAAGTTTCGTTTTGTTGTAGAATATCAGTTGTAGAACTGGCATTTCGTGAAAGTGAGGCAAGTGATCCTTCGATCAGGACACTAGCCTCGGTGATGAGACGCTCCATTGCAGACCCAGTCAAGAGGGTTCGCAGAGTCTCCCCCCAAAGCAACCTCTATTGGTGAAAATCGCCAGGCATAAGCATGTTATTTTCAAAGGTTGGCACTTGTAATACTTGAATGGAATATAGGGGAGAGTGGGGTTAGTTGGAACACGGGGTTAGTTGAAACATTTTAATTTTCTTGAACGGCTATAAATATATTTATGCAAATCTACCCTCAGGTTGTTGCTATTAGCAACTGCCATCCACCACATTTTAGACAGCACACATACCTCAAGCCTCATGAAGTTAGAAAACAATGTTTGTTTTTTCACCTTCTGAGTAAATTTTGTCACTTTTACGAATGTTTTATTATCTCAGAGAAGATTATAAATTAAGTTGGCCAGTTTTTGAGTACAACAAGTAGTTATACCAAGCTACAAAACAAGGTTAAATATTTGGCATATCGTTGTCCCTCTTTTGTGCTGTAAGCTTACAAATGTCAAACGGGCCTCTGGGGTTAGTTGGAACATTTTGAACGGGGTTAGTTGGAACATGTACTAAGTAAATAGGTTTCAACTGAATAAAAAAATAAAAATCATATAATTCAGTGAAGTGTTCCGAAATATTCCTATATATGTATTTAAGTGCACATTGGACAATTTTATTTTGGTTTAAACAAAATATATTGCAGAATGCTACTTCACAGGACTTCAGATTATCTGTATGTGAGTGGATGCTATCAAGTGTAATAAAACGTGAAGTAAAAAAAAAATTGAACACCAATCTTTAATATTTTACTTGAAATCAATAAAAGCAAGTTAGCTGAAGCCATGCAATAATGTTGTTGGTAGTTTAAATATAATTCTATAGATACCATGCACAATGTTTCAACTTACCCCATACCATGTTCCAACTAACCCCGTGTGTGGGGTTAGTTGGAACACTTGACATGGTCTTGTTGAAGATGAATTTTTTCCTGAACCATCACTAACTTTCAGAATTTTATGGGGTACATTTGTAGCATACAGATATACACTCAAGCTGATTGTTTATTGTTTCTTGAAAAAAAAATCCGCTTTTGTTTTAGGGCCATTTTTGTGAAAAATGTTCCAACTAACCCCGCTCTCCCCTACCTTCAGATCAGGTCAGGTAATGACCTTTATTTTATAGGCCTACCCGAGAAATGATGAGAAATGATATTCCTGTGAGTAAATCGTGACTTTAGGCCCTGTCTTCAATTGGTTAAGGAGGCATTCTGTTACAATATTTTGAGAAAAAGCCGATGTTCGAATGAAGTTTTTACGATGAAAATTGAAGGAACCTTACATCCTTCTTCTCCCGCTGAATCTTCCTTTCTCCTAATGTAGTTGCTAAATAATCTTTGTTTATACATTTTTGATATGATAGTAATGTTGACAAGGTAAAACACCCCAAGAAAAAAAAGAGAACAAAATAAATATATCAACATAAACGAAGACTTTGATTGATTTTTCAAAACATGTAGATGTATACATGTAAATGTATACATGTAGATTTGAATCACTTATGCACAATGAGAAGGGGGAATGGGAGGATAGTAGTAAAAGAGGTTGTTAGAGAAGTGTAATTGGAGTGAAATAGTAAGGTAAAGAAAAGGAGAAGAAAGATTCCCAGAGGTGTAGATAGAAAGGGGAAATACAGTGTGTTCCTAAAACAATGAGAGAATTTTCAAATTTCTATGACGTCATTTAGATACCGTTTTCTGATTGGTTAAGGCATATTACTCCGCAAAACGTTCTTTTCCTGATTAACTTTTATAAATGAGACATGAAAGGAGCTTCTATAGACCACTGGGGTACAATTGGAGCATTTTAAAATGATTTGACGTCATTGAAATACTTTTTCTCATTGGACGAGGCATGGATGCATTATACTTGACAGGTTCATTTTCATTTAGTATAAGTTAATAAGGACCAAACTACACCGTTTCGTTAGTTTTATTGAGGTCATGAAAAAAAATTTTTTGTTTTTTTATTGAACCAGTACGGCTATTTAACACATACCTACACTGTAAAAAAAATACAGACAAAATACAGCAAAGTGATGTCAGCAGAGTCGCCATACTAAAATGTAATTTAAAATACAGTTTTGCCGTAAATTTCTCCCTTAAAATAATGTTGAGAAGGAAAAATATCATTAGAGTTTTATAGCATACGTATTTGGTTAAAACAGAACAAAATGTGTTACTCCTGATGTATATTTTGTATTTCTCACGTAATTATTTGCAGGAGAAAATTACAACAAAACTGTTTTTTGAATTACATTTTTTATGGCGACTCTGCTGACAGCAGATTTCCTGTAAAAATACATATATATTTTTACAGTGTACACTGTAAAAAAATAATACAGCAACGTGATGTCAGCAGAGTCGCCATACGAAAATGTAATTTGAAATAACAGTTTTGCTGTAAATTTCTCCTCTAATAATTAATGAAAGAGAAGAAAAAATATCGTTAGAGTTCTTTAGCTGACATATTTGGTTAAAACGGAACAAATGTGTTACTCCTGATGTATATTTTGTATTTCTCACGTAATTATTTGCAGGTGAAATTTACAACAAAACTGTTTTTTAAATTACATTTTGTTATGGCGACTCTGCTGAGAGCAGATTTGCTGTTAAATTACAAATATTTTTTACAGTGTACACTGTAAAAAAATAATACAGAAAAGTGATGTCAGCAGAGTCCCCATATACAAAAATGTATTTTAAAATAACAGGTTTGCTGTAAATTTCTCCTCTAATAATTAATGAAAGAGAAGGGGAAAAAATCATTAGAGTTCTGTAGCTTACACATTTGGTCAAAACGGAACAAATGTGTTACTCCTGATGTATATTTTGTATAACTCACTTAATTATTTGCAGGAGAAATTTACAACAAAACTGTTTTTTAAAGTACTCTGCTGACAGCAGATTTGCTGTAAAAATACAAACATTTTTTACAGTGTAGGCAAATAGAAATTGTAGTACAATAGGGTTTTTCCCTACTTGATAATGATGGAAATTAATGTAGTAAATAGTAATTAAAGCAGTATATTTGCAATATCATTATCCAAAATTAAGCGTAGCCTGGTGAATATCATATAGAAGGGGTTATAACAGTATAAAGGCCCCCCCCCCCACTTCCACATATAAGCACCTCATGCGCATGCCAATATTTTCCAAAAATCGTTGTATTCCTACGTTTTTGTTGTGTTGCAATATTGGGTTTTCGAATCGAGTATTTACACGACCTACATTAAAATTTTTGTAAACATAATACGCTTTGATAGCAGATTTTTGCGTGAAAGAGACAAACATATTAGTGGAAAATAATTGACTCTAACTCAAAAAGTGGCAGAAGGTTTTGATATCACTGTAAAGTAGAAACTATAATAAAGGGGCTCAGGGTATTTTTAGCGCAGCAATAGGCAGCAATAGTGACCATTTAAGCGTATGTAAGAAAAGTTCATAATTTTCCCTATTCCCCCCCGCCCCCCGTTTCTTCAAAAATAACCTCAGAATTTAATGAGGATTTGCCTTTAAACTCTACAATTAGCATGATTAGTTAAAGTATCTATTCTGAGACAGGCGAGTGCAATTTGAAGCAAATCACAGAATTCGTTCATTTAAAACATTATCAAATTTGTAATTTACACATACTATACCCTTAAATTGAAAATTGGGATCCTTTTGAAGCGAACTGACCCACTCAAAATTATTTTTAAGAAAAAATATTTCACCTTCATGATCTAGAGTTTGAAATCTTGTTTGAAACATTGCAAAAATTAAAATTGATTTGATAACCAAATGCCTGTTTTGGCGCACTTTTGAATGTACGTGGCCCACTGCGCAGCAGCGCGGCTGCTTTTCACTAACTTGGCAGTTTTTGGCAATAAATTTAGAAAACGGGCGAACGGAAAATTGGTTCTAATTCAAAAACGGGCAAAAACGGGCAGCCAAATTTGGTATCTCTGTAAAGCTGAAACTATAACAAAGCCATTCGTAGCATTTTCCGCGGGGCAATCGACGGCAATAATGAACATATCTTTACATGAAAAAAATTATATAATTTGCTGCCATAATTTATCGGTTTCTTCAGAAATTACTTCTGAACGGAGCAATATTTTGCTTTTAAATGTTATAGTAAGCTAGAATATGTATCTCTAAACATGAAAATTAATTTTGAAGTGGAATGAACATTTTTTGTAGCTACAATTCTCAAAAAAATAAAAAGCGTCATTTACACTAGATTTCTCCCAAAATAGACAATTACCGGTACTTTCGAAGAAAAATAACCAACTAAAAAACATTTTCAAGATGAAATATTATATGGAGGTGTTCAAGAGGATGTTTTATTTACTCAGAACATTAGAAAAACGAATTTGTTTTGATCACCAAATCCTAGTTTTGGCGCACTTTGACCTACGCCTGGCCCACTGTGCGACTGCTCCGTTCGGAAATAATTTTAGAAGAAACCGATAAATTATGGCAGAAAATTATATATTTTTTTTTTCATGTGGAGATATGTTCATTATTGCCGTCGATTGCCGCGTGGAAAATGCTATGAATGGCTTTGTTACAGTTTCAGCTTTACAGAGATACCAAATTTGGCTGCCCGTTTTTGCGCGATTTTGAATTAGAACCAATTTTCCGTCCGCCCGTTTGCTAAATTTATTGCCAAAATAAAAAGCAGCCGCGCCGCTGCGCAGTGGGCCACGTACAATCAAAACTGCTCAAAAACAGGCATTTGGTTATCAAATCAATTTTAAGTTTTGTAATGTTTCAAGCAAATATTTCAAACTCTAGATTATGTAGGTGCAATATTTCTTCTTAAAGATAATTTTGAGTAGGTCAGTTCGCTTCAAAAGGATCCCAATTTTCAATTTAAGGGTATAGTATGATGTGTAAACTACAAATTTGATAATATTTTCACTGAACGAATTCTGTGATTTACTTTAAATTGCACTCACCTGTCTCAGAATAGATACTTTAACTGATTGTAGAGTTTAAAGGCAAACCCTCATTAAATTCTGAGGTTAGTTTTGAAGAAAGGGGAGGGGGATACACTGAAAAGATAACTTTGTCAATTGACAAATATAAATTTGTCATTAATGTGGTTTAATTTAACAAATTAATAAATTTGTCATGCCAAAGATTTGTCATTATAGATTTGTCATTCACCATAACATGACGAATTTTAATTTGTCATGAAAAGTGGTCTAATTTGACAAACCTTTTTCAAAGTTTGTCATTGCAACATTTTAATTCCTCATTCTCATTTTTCAATTTGTTTTTTTTTCATTCATCAATTTGTACTGCATTTTGACGTTAATTTGTCATGTAACAGTCAGAAAACACACCTGTAATAAACAAACAATACAGATAGTTAATATTTTTGTCAGTTTTAATAGAACCTCGAAATTCCTGAGGAAACAAATTCAAATTTATTTTTTTAGTATAAAAGTTTACCTTTTTCGATCTACTCAAGCCTTGCCTCGCAGCTAAATCACGGCGACCGGCGAGTGATTCGAAGACGCTGATTATGTGCGGGGTTTCCCAAACTGTCTTCAGGAGCTAAATTTGTCATGCATTTTGCGTCAACAAATTGATTTGTTTTTCAGCAAATAATTTGTATTATAATTCGTTATGGCCGACTTAAAATCGTCATTTCTACATTGACTGCGAAGAGGATTTGTCAATTACGGTTGCGAAGAGTCGTCACGCAAATAAATCAGTCATGCGCAAGATTGTTTTTGTCAACACCAGTTGAAACTTTGTAATAGTGCTCGATCAATTTGTTATGTATACTACCATGAGTTTGTCATTTCACAGTTATATCGCAAAACAAATTATTTTACCCCGATTGACGAATTAATCTGGCCGTGTGACAAAGTTATCTTTTCAGTGTATGGAAAATTACGAACTTTTCTTTCATACGCTTAAATGGTCACTATTGCTGCCTATTGCTGCGTTAAAAATACCCTGAGCCCCTTAATTATAGTTTCTACTCTACAGTGATACAAAATTGGGCTGCCACCTTCTGCCACTTTTTGAGTTAGAGCCGATTTTTCACCAGTATGTTTGCCCTTTTATCGCCAAAATTTGCTATCAAAGTGTATTCCTTTCTACTGCTAAACCCCTTCTATATGATATTCACCAGGCTACGCTTAATTTTAGAGAATGATATTGCAAATATACCGCTTTAATTACTACTAATTTCCATCATTATCAAGTAGGAAAAAACCTATTGTACTACAATTTCTATTTGTCTAGGTATGTGTTAAATAGCCGTACTGGTCCAATAAAAACAAATTTTTTCACGACCTCAATGAAACTAACGAAACGGTGTAGTTTGGTCCTTATTAACTTATACTGAATTGAAATAACCTATCAAGTATAATGCATCCATGCCTCATCCAATGAGAAAAAAAAGGTAGTTCAATGACGTCAAATCATTTAAAAATGCTCCAATTGTACCCCAGTGGTCTGTAGAAGCCCCTTTCATGTCTTATTTATACAAGTTAATGAGGAAAAGAACGTTTTGCGGAGAAATATGCCTTAACCAATCATAAAACGGTATTGAAATGACGTCATAGAAATTTGAAAAAAAATCTCATTGTGTTTCTTATGTCTCGAAACCACATATTAGTCACACTCATCAAAGCAAAATGAAAATTTTCATGCGTTACCATTAATATTTTTCCTTGACCAATCAGAAAACAGTACTTAGATGACGTCACACGAATTTGAAAATGTTCTTATCGAATTCTACGAGTCTGAAAACCCCAGACCGACCCCAAAAATGAATTTATTATGTGGTCTTCAGAGAAAAATAAGTTTTGGCGCAGTTTGAGGTGATTCTGTGCGTCGTGGTGACGTCTCCTGAGACTTCAGGGCGTCGACGGAATATGGAACAAAAGTCAAACATGTTCAATCTTTTAGTAGACTTCTTTAAGACGCCAGCAAGTAAAAATTATTAGCCCGTTCGATTTCTTTTAATCGTTAGCAAGTTCCGACAACGTCTTTGCGACGTCGTGGTTACACTAAGGATCGTTGCAGCAACCCCGCAAAGACGTCACATAGACTTGCTCGCGTATTAAAGAAGTCTACTAAAAGATTGGACATGTTTGAAATTGGTTTGATTTTTCTCGCGACTTCTTGCAGAATCAAGAGACGTCGCGGCGACCTCTCCGAGACTCCAGAGACTCATGCATAATCGAGAACCCATGTCATTGCCAGTGAGATATGTCCTTTGACAAATGAGATTGCATTTCATTGAAACTTTGTGTGACAAAACCCCCCAAAAACTGAAACCAAAATTTTATAAAAACTTGGTTTCATACCCTAAAAACGAAAAACTTGGAAAAAATGGGTTTTGTACCTATTACCTTCAAAGGACCCACTCTGTGACCAATTACAGTTTGGACGTTAGCAATGTCCCAAATTAAAGCTGATGAGTTACTTAGTATAGGTTTTCCCGGTCGATTTTAAACTCTTTTCAATCGAATTCGTTAATGTTCAGTCAATTTAAACGATACCTTCCCGGAGCGGGGCTATCGGTAATTTAAGTTAACGTTTAGAGCAATCGATTTCGTTTATGTTCTTTCATAATCGTTAATGATTATTCGTATTCGTTTATGTGCCATCAAAAGTGTTTATGTGCAGTGAACTTCGTCAATGTGCATGAAATCAAATTCGTGCGATCAATTTAAAAATTTCCCAGCTGTAAAAAGGAAGTGGAGGTGAGCTTCAAGCAGTCAAATTCGTTTGTAGGCATGCAATTTAAAACGTTTTAGGCCTATCCGTTTGAACACACGAAGCAAGGGGGTCACGGTGGCGCCCATGGTAAACACAAAATAAATTTATAAGCAATAATTTGTATTCAGAGGCTGCGGAACGAATTTGAAAGTGGGGGGGGGGCACTTTTTTCTGAAAAGGGGGCCCTTTACCTCAGTGGCATAATGAGCAAAATTTATGGGATAGGGAGGGGCTGGGTATAAAAGTAGTATTTTAATTTATTATGCTGTTCAATATATTGATTTTTGAGAGATTAAAAGTGCCCCCTTTTAAAAGACAAAATGTACATTTTGGAGTTTAAGCAACATTTAAAGTTTAAGCAACATTACAGTTTTATTACCCACTTTAAGCAAATTGTAAAATTATTGCCCCCATTATAATGTTAAATACCAATTGCAAATAGATTTACATGTTTTAAATGATTTTTAAAAACATAAGTGCTAAAAAGGGCATTAAAAATACGTTTAGAGGGATGTAAATAGGCCTATGTGCTTTTGACAACACTCTTTTACAATAGTTGCCTCCGGCAGCAGGGTAATTGGTCTCATGCGTATTGCTTGGTATTCCCTTTTTATGCGAGGTCGCACAGCGACTGAGCGGAAAAATTTGGGTTTAAAAAAAAAAGAAACTGTGGAGGAAAAAGGTTCTTTTTAGTAACAAGAGTGCCCCTTTTTTACAAAAAAAAGTTGTTCGTGGGCCTTTCAAGAAGTCTAAAATTTTTTTTTTTTTATTATATGAAAAGTGTCCTTTGTAGGCAAGAAAAAGGGCACTTTTAGTACGAAAAGGACAATTGTTATTTTTTGTTGTGGAATTCGGTCATCACAACGTCACATGTAACGACACGTGGGTACGGTTTATTGGTCAATATTGTCGAACTTGCATCTTTTCTCTCCCCCTTTTTTTTTTAACTTCCTTTTATTTTTTTTGTTTTCCTTTTTGTTTTGTTTTTTGTTTTCCTGGGTGATGGGGGCCGCGCCTGTCTACAAGCTATTTGGTCTAATCTGAATTTATGTAATACATACTTGATCTAATTGTCAACTTGGTCTATTTCAGGTGTGGATCCAGGGGCCCAGCGGGAAAGCCCCCACCCCCAGCAAAAAAAAAAAAAAAAAAAAAAGGGCAAAAGGGGGAAAAAAGAGGAAAAACGGTAGAAAAATAATAGATTGCCGACCCGATCTGACCAATCTAACACCCATCGCCCCCCCCCATGGCCGTTACATGATGACCTTGTTGATGGCCGAAGGCCGAGAAATTTAAACACCCCCTACCCCCTCATGTTATGCAAGTTTCTAATGAATAGAGTGAGGTTGGGGCTACAGCCCCTACTCTGTTTTATAGTATACACATTAGTTTCGTTTTTATTGTATTTTTTTTTGTGTGTGTGTAAACATTTCGTTTTCAAACAGATATATAGTTTTTGAATTCATTCCGTTAAAAACGCAAACATTATAATCAGCTTATGTTTTTTTGTTTTTGTTTTGTTTTGTGTGCGTGTGTGTTTTTCAGCTCAGGCTCCCCCTTCCCCCCCCCCCATGATCAGCCTCTTATTCTGACAAAAACACTTCACGGCCCTACTAAAATTTTATTTCCTACCGAGCTTAACATTCCTAATTTGTATACAGTTATTTTTAAAGTGGATGCCCGAAACGAATTTGAATTCACCAGAAGACAGGAATTTACGAGATGGACAATTTGAGCGAACATTGAACGAATGCGACTGCTCACAACAGCAAATTCGTCGGCGCAATTTGCAATTGGATTGAACGGTGTTTGATTTTGGTTACACATAAACGAATTTCATTGCAAATTTGTAATCGCGATCACATTCCGGACGAAAGCGCTCGAAAGAAATGTCAAATTGATCGGAGATAGTTTAAACTTGACCGGGAAAACCTACATTTTAGTAAACAAATCACAAAAATAAACCGTATACTTTTGAAATGACTGACCTTTGAACTTCGTTTGCTTTTTTTTAGGAACACACTGTATAATATAAAGAGAGTGAAGGGGAAGGGGACCGGAGAAATTTGTGACAGAGGGATTGGAAGTCGTGAAGAACTTATAACACAAAATTAGGTACTTAGAGACGACGTAAGAAAGAGAGAGAGAGGGTGATGAGGAGTGTGTGTGTGTGTGTGTGTGTGTGTGTGTGTGAGGGTGTGTGTGGTTAAGTGGGTGGGTGGGTGTGGAGGCATATAATGGGAGACAATAGTGGGGACAAGGGGATATTGAGTATGTTTGTGAGATTATAATGAGTTCGGTATCAATCCCTATACAACACGTGTATTATGAATGGCTCGGCAATATACCCTCAAACACTCCTTTTTTGACCGATTTTCCTTAAACCTGATTTATAGATTTGGTAACAAAAGAGGAATTGGCACAAAACCTATCAAAATAATGTAGTTACATGTTGTCTACATTGCACTAAAAGATATGTGTGAGAGATCTTGTGACATTCCTTTCATTATTTCCGATGAATTTCATTGAAATTGTTTAAATGATGCGTAATTTAACTGCCGTTTAGACCTCTGCTGACAGGTTCGCACGCCGGAGGTTAGGGCATGAATTAGTGCGAACAACCTGTGTGTAACACCGACACACGAGAATCCCCATCGGTTTTCCACGTGAGCGCTAAGCTGAGACGGGTCCCCGACTTATCTTTTTTTATCCTTATATAATGAAATGACACTAAAACAAGATTTCAAGTCCTATAATTTGCTCTATTAGAGTTCTTGGATTCAATCTTTCATAATTTATCTTAATGTGAATCAAAATAAATTTTTCTTTCTCCCGAAACTATACACCAGCTTTAAAACCATGTTACTTAAATAGCTCCAAAATAGCCTAAAAATACATATAACTTATAACACCAAATACGTTCCAGAAAGCGGAGGACTTGTTTAAGATGTAGGCAAAGTTTCAGAGCAATCGAGTATTTTAAAAATAATCATTGTGGTGCATCGTATACTATCGGTTAATCAAACTCAAAAAAAGAAAATGAAAAAAATGAAGCCCTAAAAATGTGTTGGGGACAAGTTTTGTGTGATAGTGTCAAGTGCACCTCCCTGTACATTGTCTCAAATATGACTTCCGGTAGTGACGTCACAAAATGCGTGATTTAGGCGGGAAGGTCACAGCTCAGACCCGATACCAATTTATTTTTGTGAGGCCCAGGGTCCATCCCAACCCCCTATGGCCGGGGTCAGTTGTTCCGGCGCTGTTCACTTGAATAAATCTTCTGGGATGCCGGTCTAATTTATCATGCAGATCACTTCTCTCAATAATACAATGCATATGAGCATATGAGTGATTATGAGACACAAACACCACCACGACGGAGACCATCATGTCTGTCTCGCCGATAGAGGGAGTATTCTTAATTTTTAAGATATCATTAGAAATTGTATCATTCAACAAAGTCTCTGATATACACATAATGTCAATGTTTTTTGTTGTAAGCAAATATTGAATCTCATCAATTTTGTCAAATAAGCTTCGCACATTTAATCCTTTGTATTTTGCGCGAGTTCGTATCATTAATTCTGCTTTAAAAAAAAAAGTTTTTCTTTGACACATTGTTGTATTCATTTCCGGGAGACATATCCAGATTAACTCCATCTTTAGAAACATTTCTAGTGACCAAATTATCTGAGGCACGCTCTTCTTGGTCGTAAATTTAATATTCAATTTGGCACATTTTTTCTTTACGGCCAAATTGAAAACATCTTCGGCATTGTAGTCAGTTTCCATGTCGGCATGTGTGTTCACGGTGGTTTGGTTCTCCACAATTTCGACAACTTGATAGGATATCGTACAGTGGGTGGGGCTCGAGTTACCAAAGCATATAGTGCGGTATGGTATGTCACCAAAACAGCTATCGTGCGACTGAAACGCCCATTTTGATATTTTTGCATTTTTGGGTCCATTAGGATCCAAGATATCAGAAATTGATGGGGTTCAAATTTTCAGACCCCTCCTTTATTTCCTGGGGGCCCTGTAAAGGGCGCCATATTGGCCCATTAGGAAAATGTCGTGTATTCCTTTTCAAATCAAATTTTTATTACAATTTTTAATCTAAAGTGACCAGAAATGTCAAAGTAGTTCATTATAAGTGATATTTCATCCTAACAGTTGTATCATTTTTTCTATAATGGGGCTCAATTGCAGAATTATGACAACAAAATTAAAAATAAAAAATGACAATGTTGACAAACGAGTCAATTTTCTTTATCTTGGGTAAAAATTTTGCAATGAAAAGACACTTTGTAAACATTCAGTGGTAAAATTGAAGCACGTATATCATACACTATCAACATAACTATATTTGACCAAGTTAAATGTAAAAAATCAGCCCTAATTATCCCTAGAAATCATAATTCAACAGCAGAGGGCGCCATATACATTTGGAAAATAACTTAAAATTCTCTCAAAAATCATCTTTGGGACGCTTTAAATGCATGATAAGAAAGGAGAGGAAAAAAAAGAAGATATAATTATAGTACTTTCCACATGGTAAAGGCAATATCGTGCATTCTTATTTGTACTTTTGTTATGCCACCCCCCCCCTCGCCCGTGTTCACGTATCTCTCCGATGGATCACTACAAGTTGTTAAATATTACTTGTATGGATAATCCTCATCTATATGAAATATTGTTCATGGATTTGAACATGTGAGGACTCTTTCTTCCCTGTGTGACATTCTGATACCATTCGCGATGTTGGGGGGGGCGGGGCTTAAGAACCACGTGCGCGGATTCTAAAAAAAATAGGGTGTACAAAATCTGAAATTCCGCATTTTTGCCCCCCCCCCCCTTGTTATAAATTCCTGGTATCCACCACTGAGAACAAAGAGCCAAAAACTACAAAACAACAACGGTAAGAAAGTCAGATTTACAAAAAGCAAGCAAACAAAAACGCTACCATATCTAAAATAATGAATTCCAAATATAGATGCCATTAAGTTACAGTTAATCGAACATAACTATATCATATTGAGAAACCTTAGACTGTTTTTTTTTTCTTTGCTTTTCTTCTCTTTCTTTTCTTTTCTTTTGTTTGCTTGTGTATTCGTATTTTTGTGCTTTGTGTAAGCGACGACGGGAGGTAGCGTACGTTCTCAGATATTCATTAAGCCCCTCCAATGATATTAGTGAGAGGGGGAAATCAGTGGACCCCTCTCTTTAATTCTTTTAATAGCAGCTCAACATTTGCGCGTCTCTTATTCAATGATATCAGTTTCTGATTTGAACTTAAATTGCATTTTAAAAAAGTACCACGCAGGGTGGCTACCGGTTTGCTATTAAAAAAAATTTAAAACTCTTTCAGTCTTATCCTCATGATCACGAATTTTTATTATTCAGGCTCGGCCCAGCTGTGGCTCGAATGCCTTTAAGCTTGTTATTTTTTTTATATAGGGTAACCAGAGGCGTTCCTTACTTTCTATTGTTGTGGGCCTCAGCTATATATTCGGAGAATGGCAGGGCGTACGTTTCATATCATTGGATGCCTTCTTGCTCCCAATGGTTATCAAGTTATAAAATGGAATGATATTTTTATTAAAATTATTTGCTCGCCTCTACGAGCTCGCATGATTTAATGTCTAACAGCGCCAACTATCTCGTTTATTTTGGCGGTTAAGCAATAGTCCGGGTGGCGGTCACAGGGCGGCCCAGTGAGCCTCTGCACCGGCGTCTTTAAAAATAAATTTAATAAATCAATAAAAAAAAAAAATGGTGGGGGGGACAAATATGACTTGCTGACACAATTGACTCAAACAGAAACTTTCTTGGTCGCTGAAGGTCCGAAAAAAAATTTTAACACTACCCACCATCCCCCCCCGCCTCCGCCGTATCTCACGACCAGCGATGATCGTGTGAAAAAAATGACGTATCTTTTTGCTCGCTTCAGTGTGATGAAAAAAAAAAAAATTGGGTGTACAAATATCTGAAAATCCAATTTTGGGCCCCCCTGTAACGAAATCCTGGATCCGCCACTGATATTCAAGGGGTACTAGGCCTAGTATGTTTTTGAGGAGCGGGCATGCGCACAAGATGATACAATTAGTTTAAACCAAGTTCTTGTCTTTCTTTTCGAGTTAACATGCAAGAACTGGCGGATCAAGGATAAAAAAAAATATTGGGGCTCATCCCAAAAATTTGGAAAATTAGGGGACGCAGCCGAAAAATGTCAAATTTAACATGTACAGTTAATGAGTGGTTTTGAAAATACAGGGGGTGCGCGTCCCCTGCGCCCCCGCCTGGATCTGCCACTGGCATCTTAATGACAGAAATGGTGTCCACTTCCCTGTTATTTTTTATGTGAAATTTCAAGCAGGTGATGAGTGTAGGGCGGCAAATACCATTTGTAACAAAACAAAACCTGCGATTTTAGAAAACATTATTTGTAAAAGTACTCCAGTTCAAAACTTTTATTTATTTTTGAATTATCCATGCATTTAGAGTGACCAGACGTTGATATTTAAGAGTATTTTTTAAAAACATTATCAAAATATGTTTGTCGCCATCTGTTGTCAAAGTAACGCAACATTTTTCTCAATTTTATACTTACGCCCTTCATTTTTCACAATTCTTTTGTCATTTGGGACCCCTAAACTGTGAAGAAAGTAAATTTTAATGATGCAATATTATTCCGTATAAATTTCTTTGAAATTCTGGACAACTTAACAGTGAAATTGGCGGAATAATTTTGAATTAGGGAGGAAGAACCAAAATTCATATATTGGGCCAAAATGGCGCCCCAAAAGGGCCCAATAAGAAATGATGGAGGGGTCTGAAAATTTGAACCCCATCATTTTTGGATGAGTGGGACCCTCTAGAAGCCAAATCCACCCAAATATCACTTTGGGCAGTTTAGTCCTACGGAATGACATAACAAACCCCACTAATACGATCGGCGTTGATTTGCGAAGCACGTACGTTCCTTCTATTTTTTGGCGTGCGCAGCCATATTGTGCGGTGGTCACATGTTTGTATTTCTATGGTTACATCACGTCTTAAATGTAACGTTCAACTCTCCACGCCATACACCATAGAAAGTCGTAGATAGATGCAAGTTGTGTTGTGACCATCGCGGTCTATTGTCATCTTGTGCAACAAAGGGTTCGTCCATTTATGTTCGTTTTTTTTTTCTTCATGCAACGAAATGACACCGACAATAAAATTTAAAAAATCCACCGAAATAACGCAAAAGCAACAACGTTGTGAATACACACCTTTACTTTGAATATTGGTGTTTGAAATATGCCAATTAAACACACAATTTGGCGTTTCTATGGTCACTTTTAAGAGTGCTGAAAATGACGATTTATTTTTTTACTAAACCAAATATAGAAATTATGTGCTTTTATAAAAATCATACTTTTTCAATAACTCTCATCTTTTTGATATTTAGGGGAAAAATATGAAATGTTAATTAGAAGTTACTTGAACCGATACCATTGTTCGCTTAAGAAGGATCGTTTTTTTTTTTACAAATAAAACCATAGATTCGTAACAAGTACATTTTCATCATTATGACAATCGTTTATTTATGATTTTGATGTTGATATCAATCATCGAAATTAAAATGTGGAGTGTGGAAATACAATGTATGTCTATAGATTAATGCTGCAGTAAACAGGAAAAATTAATTAATTTTGTATTGAAACTCGCAGAAAATAAATGTCAGCGTGCGTTGAGAGGCTATATCGCCGCGACTATCGGCCAAGTTTTCCAGTCCCATTCCGGTGTTTGGTAATATTTCACGTGGGTTTCACATGTGATATTCCAGGATGTGTCACCAAGTCAAATAAACTATCCTTCTTAAGCAAACAACGGTATCGGTTCAGGTAACTTCTAATTAACATTTTCATATTTTTTAAAAAATACCGAAAATAAAGAGATATTGAAGAACTATGATTTTATAACCGAAAAATTCGTCGTTTTGATCAGGCTTCCAAGATGCATAAATAACTGAGCGAAATAATTCCCAATTGTTTGTTGAATTAGTTTATTTGATACACCAATCTCCAAATTCAAGATGCAAATGCACCATTTTACCGATTTTGGTGTATTTCGGTGATGTTTTAAAAATTTTGCTGTCCAACTCGTTTCAACTGCTTGATAAAAACAACAACAAATTACCGATCGCTCGCGTTGCACACGAAAACTAGCGTACGCGCGCACCACTAACAAGTCGTCCCACGCCAAAAGAACACACTACCAGTACCAAAAGGCGAGGAACGTACGTGGAAGTAAGGATCCTGGTACGGAATGCGCTGCGAAGTGTTGGGATTAGGAAGGCGGTATCGCTGAGGGGGCTGAAAATTAATGTGCGACGGATAGTATGACGAGGGGGTTGTACATTAGCCTGAGTGAAGAACTGTGATGATCTATATTAGTGCAGTATGGTATGTCATCGAAACAGCTCCAGTGCGACTGAAACGCCCATTTGGATATTTTTGCAGAAATTGGTGGGGTTCAAATTTTCAGACTCCTCCTTCAGTTCCTGGGGGCCCTTTAAAAAAAGGGCGCCATATTGGCCCATTAGGAAAATGTCGTGTATTCCTCCTCAAATTAAATTTTAATTACAATTTTTAATCTAAATTGACCAGAAATGTCATAGTAGTTCATTATCAGTGACATTTCATCCTAACAGTTGTATTATTTGTACCATAATGGGGCTCAATTGAAGAATTTTAACAAAATAAAAAATAAAAAATGAAAATGTTGAAAAACGAGTCAATTTTCTTTATTTTGGGCTAAAATTTTTAAATGAAAAGACACTTTGTACACATTCAGTGGTATAGTTGAAGCACATATATCATACACCATCAACATAACTATATTTGACCAGTTAAATGTAAAAAATCAGCCCTAATTATCTGGAAATTATGATTCAACAGCAGAGGGCGCCATACACAGTTGGTAAATAATTTAAAACTCTTTCAAAAATCTTTTTTTTTTTTTGGACGCTTTAAATGCACGAACAGTAAACAGACAAAATCAGTTGATATATATCGATATCGTGCATTCTTCTTTCGTCGGCCTCATGCCAAATGGGCCTTACCGTTTTTAGTATGTGTACATTATGAATGGGCTTTAAAAATGCTAAGGCCCTTCTGGCATGAGGCCGACGCTTTGTTACTTTTGTTATGCCCCTCCCCCCGTCACGCCTGCCGATATCACTACAAGTTGTAAATTTACTTTGTATGGATAATCTTCTCATTATATTAAATTGTTCATGGATTGATCATGGAGGACTCTTTCTTCCATGTGTTGACACTTCATACCATGCATATGTTGGGGGGGGGGGGGGGGGAGTGAAGAACAAACAAAAACTACAAAACAACAAGGAAAAACTCAATAACAAAAAGCGTGCAAACAAAAAGCTACCATATCTAAAATTAATTAATTCCAAATTATCGAGAGGTTTGGGAATTATTGCTGTATCGTTCGGTTTCGGTTTCACAAGCATTGGGTTTTTTTTTAACCCGTTGTATACTGAGAACTTTTTACAAAGCCGAATGAATCATGATTGTCAAACATGCTTGCAAGAAATTCTTTTCATTTTAAGGTGGAAACAAAGACATCTTAAAATTCAATGTCAGTAATCTAAAAGTTGTATAGATCTTATATGTTTTGCAATCATGAGCAAAACAGACGGTCAACAAGAGGGATGTCTATGTTTCTTCAGCCCGCATATATGCGGGCCTAGTATAAACGGGTTAAGACACAGATACTTTTTAACATCCGAAAGGGATTCGAATATTTAAGTTGAAATCCCCCTCCCCCCCCCCTCGTAGACCAACACTTCTAACTTGCCTCTTCGTGTTACTGCTCAATGACAGCACCGTTATCTCCAAACATACCAAACATTAAAAGATCTGTTTATGATAGGTTTCGAACCTCCCCCCCCCTGCCTAAAAAATAAATATACATATATTGAGGGGGCTCAGATTCATTTACCCCCCGTAAAATATTTTTCATGCCATATTTTTTTTCCTTTTCTTTCCTCTTCTTCTCTTTTTTTCTTTCTTTTCTTTTTTTTTTTTGTTTCTTTCTTGTTGTTTTTTATATTGTTTATATCTTTACAACCGTAAACTATAATTCGTTTTCTACAACTGGATGAAATTTTATGTGATGTGGATCAAGAATCACAAAGATATGAGCATTTTGTCATTACACATCAGGAAACCTCTCTATCCAAGTTTGTATTACCGTAAGTAGTACCGGATGTGTCGAATAAAACAAACCCAAGTTTGATCATTAATATTTTGAAAAATATTTTAGTAGTAATTATGAAATTAATATCACTGTAAAGTGCAACTCATTACCATTTTAATGATACCTCTTCCAGCTCACCAATATCATGTATCACTGAACCCAGTTGTTTTAAATATGTCTTGCAAATTTGTGAGCGGTTCACTTTCACGCTCATTGATGATCAAAGTTGAGTTTCTTGAATAACGCATCTCAAGGAGCATGAAAGTGAACACTCACAATTTTGCAAGACTTTTTCAGAACAATGGGGTTCAGCGATGCGTGATATTGGTGAGCTAAGAGACATATCATTAGAATGGTAATGATTTGCACTTTACAGTGATATAACGTTTATAGTCACTACTGAAATATCTTTAAAAATATTAATGATCAAACTTAGATTTCTTGTATTCGAAAACTTGGATGGAGAGGTTTCCTGATGTGTGATGAAAAAATGCTCATATCTTTGTGATTATTGGACCATATCGCATAAAATTTCATCCAGTTGCAGAAAATGAATTGTAGTTTACGGGTGTAGAGATGGAATAAATATAATATTGTAATTTTAATATCATACCCGTCTAAAGTACCAGTAACATTTTTTGTAGGACACACTGTATAATATCAGGTTTCTGATTTGCACTTGAATTGCATTTTAAAATAGATACCACTGCAGGGGTCTGAGCCCCCCCCCCCTCCCTCGACTATCTTGGTTGGGGCTGAATACTATGAACCCCATTGTTTGAGGGGGACATGGGTATATTGAGCCCCTCCCCTCATTATCACTCCTAATTTGTTTTGAAGCATGAGATTTCAAATCTCTCAAATAACATCCTTTTAGATCACCTGTGCAAATCTTTAAGTTTATTTTTTGTTTGTTTGTTTGTTTGTTTGTTTTTTTTATTTATAGAAACCAAAGGGTCACCACTATCTCGGTTGGGTACCAGCCTTTGAGCTCTCCCGTTGTTTGTCGGGTGGGTCTTCATTATCATTGAGCCTTACCTAGGGCATCCTCCTATCGGTTGGGACGCAGCCATTGAACTCCCCCTCCCTTTGTAGGAGGCTGCGATATTACTGAGCCCCTTTTCCCTGCTCCCAATTTGCTATAAAACAACTCACTTTTCAGGTCTGTCATCAAGATCATGACTTTTATTTTAAGCTCGCCCTGCGTTCTCGAATGCCTTTAAGTTAAAATGTTTGATAGGAACCAGGGGGTTCCTTACTTTATCTTTGTTAGGGCTCAGCTATATTTCGGGGGCAGGGCTTTATATCATTGAGCCCTCTTGCTCCCAATTTGTTATAAAAGGTATATATTTTTATGAAATTATTTGCTCGCTCTACGAACTCGCATGACTTAATGTCTAAACCGCCCAACTATCTCGGATTTTGGCTTAGGAATAGTCAGGTACGGATCCAGGGGGCCCAGCGGGCCCGTGCCCCTCCTTAAAATAAATAAATAAATAAAATATAAAAAAAGGGGGGGGGGGGGGAAACAAATATGACTTGCTGACACGATTGACCTACATATTCGTTCTTGGTGGCTGAAGGCCGAAAATTAACACCTACCAACTCACCCCCCCCCTCGCCTCCTTTCGCACGACCAGCGTGACGTGTAAAAAAATGATGTATCTCTTTGCTCGCTCGGTGTGATGGAAAAAAACTTTGCCCCCCCCCCTATAACGAAATCCTGGATCCGTCACTGATAGTCAAGGGGTACTAGTATGCTTTTTAGGAGCGGGCATGAGCACAAGATGATACAATGATTCTAAACCAAGTTCTTGCCCTACTTTCCGAGTTAACATGCAAGAACTGGTGGATCAAGGATTTAGGAAATACGGGGCTTATCCCGAAAATTTGGAAAAATAGGGGACGCAGCCGAAATTTTTTTAAAATTTAACATGTACAGTCAAAGAGTGGTTTTGAAATTATAGAGGGGGTGCGCGTCCCCTGTGCCCCCTGCCTGGATCCGCCACTGGCGTCGTAGCATCTTAATGAAAAAAAAAAATAATGTCCGCTTCCCTGTAATTTTCTATGTGAAATTTCAAGCAGGCGATGAGTGTAGGGCGGCAAATACTATTTGTAACAAAACAAAACGTGCGATTTTAGTAAACTTTATTTGTAAAAGTACTACTGACAGTTCTAAACTTTTTTTTTGTTGTTGAATTATCCATGCATTTAGAGAGACCAGAAGTTGATATTTACGAGTATGTTGCCATCTGTTGTCGAAGTAACGTTTACATCTAATAAAACACTAAATTGGGGTCTATTTTTACTTTTAAAAGGTTGGAATAGCCATTTAAATGGTATGTGACAATTCTTCTCCATTTATTCCAATGTTTAATACCATTTCAACTCATTTTTTTGACATCCTAGCCCCAAATAAAATAGAAACGACATGTTTTTTCTCAATTTTATACTTACGCCCTTCATTTTTCACAATATTTTTGTCAGTTGGAACCCCTAAACTGTAAAGAAAGTAAATTGTGATGATGCAATATTATTCAGGATGAAGTTCTTTAAAATTCTGGGCAACTTAACAGTGAAATGGGCGGGAAAAAAAATTGAATGAGGGAGGAAGACACAAAATTCATATAATGGGCCAAAATGTCGCCCCCCAAAAGGCCCAATAAGAAATGAAGGAGGGGTCTGAAAATTTGAACCCCATCACTTTTGGATGAGTGGGATCCTTTAAAAGCCAAATCCACCAAAATATTACTTTGGGCAATTTAGTCCTACGGAATGACATAACCACACTATACGGAGGTCGAGCTTGCTGAAACGTGGATTTGGCTGGTGGAGGGGGTCTGGGTGGTTGAGGTGGTGGGGGTCTTGGATATCCATTCATCTGCGTCATAGGACGGGTTGGTAATACCGGGAATGCTTCCTGAGACTGGGCAACATCAGTTGGGACTTGACTTCTTTGTTGATGAGGCTTTTGTGTCAACTTTGTTGAACTTGTTGAGAAGGGGGATTTGAGCATTTAAAGGGTTGTTGTCAAGAAGGGCTTCTACGACGTGTTGAACCTTACGTAATTCCCTTGACAACTGGTCGATGCGATGATTCATACATTTGCATTTCATGCAATTACGATCTCTCGATTTAGCACCACACAAAAGACATTCTTCAGGTAATACATCTTTGCCCAATACATCATGAGGTGGTGGAATGTCATTCAAGGTGGACTGATCGGGCGGTGACGATACGTCATCTCCGTCATCTTCGACGTCTTCGGTAATATCCGTAACAATTCGGAGCAGTGCAAAATGTCGACAAATGACTGGATGAAGTAATGGATATATCTTTGTCAGTTCATCGTGCAAGATGTCAGTAGAAACATGGTTTTCCGAGGTTCTTTTTCTTGCACATTTAACCAAATCCATTCAGTGGCGAATCCAGGAAGGGGCGCAGGGGACGCGCCCCCTATAATTTGAAAACCACTCATTGACCATACATGTTAAAATCCGAAAAATTTCGCCCCCCCCCCTATCCTGAAATCTTGGATTCGCCACTGCCATTGCGTGTGAAATGCAATTTGTGGTTACTCCTTTGGTAGTTTATACAGTGCGTCCCAAAAAGAACTATACACTTTTGTAATGGCTATCAAATAAAACAATATAAGGTTTATATGTATATAAAGCTCATATCCTCAACTATCATTATGACACAAAAAATTCCGAAAATAACGCATTCTTCAGTGAGCAATGCCCACTTTTGTGAAGGACACAACAAAAAACAGCCTGCGCAGGAATTCGCTATTCATTTATTACCTTTGTATGGCACGCCAGTAGGGAATCAAAGAATAATGCAACAGAGTGAAAGATATACCGAAAGTCAGAAATAAACAATCAAAATTATAGGCTACACAAATTTTTTTTTCACCGTTTTGTTTTCATATCATTTATTTTAGTCCTTGTTAGCTGATTTATTCCATTATTACTTGAATCCCTCTAGGCATGCCATACAAAGGTGATAAATGAATACCGAATTCCTGCGCAGACTAATTTTTTTGTCTTACACAAAAGTGGGCATTGTTCATGGGTTATTTTCGGAATTTTTGTGTCATAATGATAGTTGAGGATATGAGCTTTATATATATCTAAACTTTTCCGCAAGAACCATATATTTGTTTATTTGGCAGCCATTTCAAAAGTGTATAGTTCTTTTTGGGACGCACTGTATTTAAATGAGCTCGAACCGGGTTTACCCTTATATTTGTTGGTTCTAACTCCAGGAGCCATTTGTGGGACTGTAGTGTAATTCCAATAGAAAACAGCAGAAATAGCTTTATTTTCAAGAGTTGGGACAATAAATATTTATTTATAAGACTAACATATCACTACGGTTAGGTTAATTTCGTACTTGATTTTGCACATATTGCAATCTGAGATTCTTTTTATCTAAATTGAGTGTTATACTCGACTTTTTAAATTTCATTTCAATCTTTACAATGCTTTATCAAATTCTTACCAAACCGATATAACGGGTGTTGATTTCCTTCCAAGGATCCTGTATTACGACGATGTTCAACTGTCCCAAAGAAATCTGAAAAGGAATTATTTCCGGAAGTCATTAAACGATAAATTATAACATACTGAAGAAGGTAATTTATAACAGTAATGTTTATGAATCTTTTTATAATCATTCACTTAACTTATATATTTATTTTTTGTTTTATCAAGCTAATTATATTAATTTGAGCATATATAGCGACCATACGGACAAAAGGGACGGGAGGTTTTTGTCAATATTATGTGTCAAATTTACAGTCTACGTATTTCAAACAAGCAAACCTACGTCCTGTATTATTATTGTCTCAACTGATAAGATCAATCAATTATGGAGCCTGTGGAATTTGGTCTTCTTCTTTTTTTCCTTTTTTTTAACTCTCAAATTTATTACAGGGTTAAAATAATTGATATTGATAGGCTTAAATCACAATGTTCAAGGAGAACGCATCAGGGGGAGACAAAAAATAAACATGACATTTTCATCGGGGTTCTTGTATTCTAAATAAAAAAAGGGATTAGTGGTTTAATGCTATGCTTACATATTCATAATTAATTAAACACACACACACAAACACATACCCACATACACAAAACAAAGAGCGTTACCGATTAGGTCATATCGGCCTATTGTAAGAATTGCATCGTCCAGTCTGCATCTCTTCTCATAGTTACTGCATTCTTCATCGCGTACCCATTCACTTATCATCAGCGTCGTGTCCAACAAAAATATATTGTTCTTCTTGATAATGTCATTAATCTCGTTGATGTTTGATGGAAAATCCCGAGCCAATCTGGTACAATGTCTGCCAGACAGCCGATTACAAAATGATAGCACTTGTTCAGGTCTTATGTTTGAAAGGAGTTTATTGGGCGTTTGTTCTGGAAAAGAAAAGAAATTAAGCAACCGTAGATTATAATCGTTATTATCATTGTTATCTTATTGTGGGATTAGCGAAACCTATTTTATTTTCGGAAAATTTATGTTCGGGATAACAAACCTGATGAATATTGTACAAATGTGACGAATTATACATAATTTTCTTATTTCTGAACCTTCAGAATACTACTAAGTGATTTTGGTGTGTCAGTTAGACTAATGAACCTTTGGAATAACGAGCAGCCCGTTTATGCCTACAACAGTAGATAATAAATGTTAGTATTATTAGCGATAGTAGATAACTGATGTTATGTACATGTATGTAGTCATTGTGTTCTGTATATATTGTAATGAGGAAAAAAATGGACATAATAATAATAATAATAGTAATAATGATAACAATAATAATAATAATAATATTATTATTTATTATATGTTTTCACCACAAGACTCAAAACGCTTTATAGTATTATTACTCCGTACACATGGTACATAGGATTCAGTGCCAGCTACGATACACTTGCATGCGCTTTTTATGGAATTTATCTTCCCGGGTACCAATTTAAACCTGGGTGACGGAAGTGAAGCAAATGTAGACAGAATGCAATTGTCAAGTTACGCGATACAACCGCTAGACTACGACACTACTGCATATGTATATTTATATAAACCCCTCACAAAAAGTTTCGCAAGTCGACTTTGGGTCATGATAACTCTTTAGGTACGCTTTAGTTATTCCTGGTTTTCATACCATTGGAAAGATAATTTATTCCCCTTTTGATTAATATCCTACTTGTAATGATTATGTCATGCTTCAATGAACAGAATATCAGAATATGGAGAAAAGTAAAATGTCAAATGTTGCAAAATGCATTTATCAAAGCGAAGTTCCGCAACTCGGCTTTAGGCTCTGATAACTTTCCAGGTATTTTCTAATTTTTATTGAATTTTAGACCATTGTCAAGATAATTTATTCCTCTTTTCAATGACACCCTAATTGTAACGATAGTGTTGTTCCTGCATGGACAGAACACCTGAATGTTAGGACAAGTCAGAAGTTAAATGTTGCAAATTGAATGCCTATTGTGAGTATTGTGACGAAATTGCCCTTTAAAATATGGAATGCACCTTTAAACAGGAAGCCCTCTATTGCAGAAGCAGAGGGACAGTCATAACTCCCTTTGATTTAACCCTTTTTTCTCTCGCAGCCTCGTTGAGCATATCCATATTTCTAATAGACCGAGCACTCAGCAAGAGAGAGACTTAACAACCTTTTTACTATTTCATTACCAAATTCTTGCAAACAAACTCGTCCCAAACCCATTCCCTACCACACAGCCCTATCTCCAGTGATATACTGTAGAGCAACTTAATGATCGAGTATGTGGGTTAATCGGTTTATTATACTCTTACAAAACAAAGGAGACCCTGCAAATTATCAGATCAATAGTTACCGGTAAAGCTGCTCTCAGCCCGGTGTTTATAGGAATGTTAATTGACCATACCCGGTTGTTATTACTTTTTAAGGGGGGGGGGGGAGGGTATCTTAATCTGTTTAGAATTAATTAATAGTTAAAGCTTAGTAATTATGATGCGTAGAACTGGATGGGGAAGGAAAAGGGTATAAATATGGCAGGATTTTGGGGTAATATCAGTCCACTACCGAGAGGCCGACAGGACACAACTTCTGAGGGAAACCGAACAAGGAGCAACTAGGTAGTTTCTCAGTCAGTCTAGGCTGAGGGAGGAGATGGTGCACAGGCCCAAGAGGTTGGGTGGAAGGCTGTTGAGAACCCTGGAGATAACAGCTTCCCCCTTCTGTTTACGCATGTGCCCGTCATCCTCCCAAAGCCTAGTTGATTGCTTAAGCATGTAGATAGGGACTGGGTCCAAATAAATTAAGGATGGGAGTAATCATGGTGTTCAATAGGGTTCATGGGCAAGGAGGTAGGGTGGAACCTAGCTGTATGCAAGCCAGCTTAATAGGTAAACAGTCCCCCTACTATCTTTGCCATGAAAACACCCATCCCCCCTCGTGGGTATACGTCTAGTCGTTGATTGTTTTAAGATTAAAATAGGTAATTAAGAGCCGTTATATACCCGAAACACCTCAAAACATTGAGGCAATATAGTCTCATCATAGGTTACGTGTTTCAGGGACGAATAATTATAGGGACCAAAAATAGTATAATGTATAAGAAGAGTCATAATGAATAGCGGGTATAAATTTATGCATGCATTCGTATTTGGCCTAAGTCATGAAGTATTTGATATATCAAAGCTGTCAATAAAAAGGGAAATATAGTTTCCAAAATGAATATACCTCAAATTATGCTCTCAGTATCCTCAATATGGAGTAGCCGGAAGTCGTGTACCACTCATTAAATAATCTCCGGCCCACCGTTGCTTTGGGACCGCTCGCTACCACGAAAAGGGGTTTCGCGAGAGGAAGTGTGTGTGCGAGAATCGAGGCGTGTAGGAGACCTGAGAAGGAAGTACGAGTTGGATTCTGGCAGCCTGGTGAATTAGTCGACGAATTCCCCACTACACCAATGCATCAAACTTAAAGCCCCTTTCAGGTTACAAATATTCAAGGCGACTCCCACACCTTGTTGCCCCCACACACACACACCCACACACACTTAGGCTCCCTCAACGACGAGCCCCGTTCGCGTCACAGTATTATTGTTTGTTGCGAGCAATAACAATGCATTTCGCAACTTTTCACTTTTTGCTGTGCATTATATTCGTGAGTTAGGTGCATTCAAATATGATGTTACTATTGCAAATAGGGTATCAATAAAAAGGAGAATAAATGAACTTTTTAATGCTATAAAAATTGACAATGATTAAATCCCCACATTAAAATGTATCAAGGTTCAGTGTTGTGTTACAGAAATTTAAACTGAAAATTATCTTTCGCTTTGTCATGTATTCAAGTGGTATTGAGGGGTTCTGTGGACACAGGCATGACATCACCCGGACAAATAAGGTATCAATCAAGAGAGGAATAAATTAACTTGACAATGGTATAAAATTCAATAAAAATTAGAAAATATCCCCAAAGTTATCTGGACCTAAAGTGAAGTTGTGGAACTTCAATGTGATCAATAAAAATGCATTTTACAACATTTGACTTTTGACTTTTCTCCATATTCTGATATTCTGTGCATTAAAGCATGATACAATCAAAAGGGGAATAAATTATCTTTCCAATGGTATGAAAATCAGGAATAACTAAAGCGTACCTGAAAAGTTTTCATTACCCAAACTCGACTTGCGAAACTTTTTGTGAGGGGTTTATATTGCAATTGCAATAATGATGGTCACCATAACGATAACCATCATGATAAAAGAATGAGTATAATAATAATAATCATAATAGTGAAGTTACCATGATGACCATAAGATTATAATGAAATAACAATAATTGTTTTGATAATAATAAAAAATGACTTTTTAAAAACAATATTGAAACCCTTAATTATATCCACAACTTTTGAAAAGATCTTATATCTAGGGTACATGCAGGTGATTTGGGCCCCCTAAGCTTATTTGCCTAATTTGCATAAAATTACAAAATGACACACAGTCTAATCTTTGTTTATATCAATCAATAACTACTGCTCTAACTTTTATTGTGAAGAAAAACAATTATCACCAACCCCCCTGTCTGCAATATTCAAATGTTGACGTCACCACCAAAGTGCCCATATTACCTGCACGTGCAGGTAATATGGGCATATGTATTTAATGTATATTTTTAAAACTACAATGACTCTACTATGTCTGGAATTTGCTTAAAATGTTGAAAATCATTATCTTTAAGATATCATTTGAAATTATAAGACCCATTAGTAAACACTTTGACTACATATTTCATTGTTGTGTATTTTGTATATTATTTCTTCTTTAATAATATTTAAATATTATTGTTATTATACAAATCAATAAAGGCTTACAATAAGTTTGTGATGTCCTTATTCATTTCATGAGGATCTCAAGGAGTGAGGCTCAGAGGGTTCTTATTGAAAACGCTCACCGTCTCCCGGCCCCTCAGCACGGGAGCTCTACAATTCGCCCCATAATTATTCGATTTGTGTTAATCGCCGATCGTGATAGGCTTCTTAACGCCTTTGAGCAATCTCGGAGACTTCGCCCAAAGCCCACTGAAGTACCCACCACGAGCCAACACCCCACCCCCCAGGCTACAGCTATGTCCGGCCAGACGACATCGCAGGCCGTCCAGGCTTCGATGACTTCGACGACGACGACACAAGATCAGCAGTTCGCACGCGTCACCATTATATAGAACGGACCTTCCGCCCGTCATGAAACGCGAACGTGGTCGACTTGCTACAATAGCCTACAAGCTTCGCAAAGACCAAAACTTGTCAACGAGAATACGCATAAATGGCACAAAAATCTTTATTCAGACAAGGAAGCAAGTATCTGGAGCAGGTCCTCATCCTCAATGGATAAACTATGAAGATAAGTAATCTGTCAGTAATCATCTGTCAAAATTGAATTTGAAGTGAATTTAGATCAATTTATTTTGTTCACTCAACCGAACGAAACTTAAAATAAATTCTTAATTTGTCTGCGAGGAACTGAATTTAATATTTTATAATAACATTAAAGAGCTGTTTTGTTTGTTTATTTTATCACAGAACTGTTAACGAAAAAATAAGAGAGAAAAATTATGACCCAATAATGACTGAATTATTGCTGCTTTAATGTTAAATGAAATTCTATGATCATGTTTTGGATTGATTTTGAAGTTAGAATTGAATTTGAAGCTGAGTTTCGTGCCAATGAGTAGCTTTTTCATTTTCAATTTTTCATTCATCTCAACTCACTCTATGTCATATAATATTTTTCATGGAAATTGATATTAGGAACAGGAAAAAGATAAGACTTAAAAAAAAAAAATGCTGTGATTTTGTATATTCAATATGAATATTGGAAAAAGTTGTGAATTTTCATCAGTTCTCAAATTAATGACCTGCAATTTACTAGATCAGAAGTGAACAGAATGACTAATAATATACACATTATACTTTTTATAGATCTATATAACTTTTTTTTTAAAGACAAAGAAAAAATACTGATTGAAAGAATGAAAATGTTCACAGTTCTATTCAATACCATGTGTTTGAACCGTTCGTGGTT
>CALNVZ010002021.1:69990-97719 GCA_940671915.1 Paracentrotus lividus | reverse complement strand
TTAATTATATACTGTGAATATACCCCGAAAAATCGTAGCAAAGAGATTGATGCCTCATCCCAATACTAAGTACCAGAATCATTTCCGCCAGTTTGGACTGCCCATATTACCTGCACTAATGTTGCTATGTCAGGCAAGCATTCAATGCCACACTGCACCCCTTCACTACAACAAATTGACCTGCACACGCTAGTATGATCAAAATGAAACTATAACCTTACTAAATATATAAACAGTTGAGGTTACCCCCTCAAACACTCTTTCATCATCACATTCTGTGAAATATCAAATTTTACATCAGGGCAAAAAATATGCCATAAGTATTACCTACCTTGTTGGTTTTTCAGCAATTTTCTCAGAGAAATCTAGAACGTTAGCATACGAAGAGCTATATTTTCAAAACAGCTCAAAACCCCAAACCCTGCATACTCATAGTACGGCGAAAAGAGGGTATGAAACTTGTATTTGCTAGAAACAACTGGAAAAGCGTTTTAATTTCCAGGAAACGTGTGCAAAATCGAGCGTTTCCCATAGTTACCGGTGTAAGGTCTCCCGTTCTCGAATCTGGGACGTTAACTTGGGGTGGAATTACGTTCTCGTTGGATCTAGAACAATAATCTGGGGTGGACTTACGTTCTCAATGACCAGCCAATCAGGCTTTAATAGGAATGTAAACATTCCCACGTGTGGTTTGTCGATGTCGCCAGCTAGTGTACCCAGGCCAGCGCTTTTCACTTGCTTCATGTATGCTGTTTAAGTTACAAGTAACATAGATTTTATTAGATCAAATCTTGATTTGCGGACGATGGACGAGGAGACAGATTTCAAGGGGTCGATGGTAACTTATTTCAAGTTCTTTTCGTATAATAGCGGTGATGTTTAGGATCAATTTAGGCATTAATTAGGATGATATTTTATGACACAAATTGAAAGAAGTGAAATGTGGCTTGGTTAGTCGTTGAGCGAAAGTACACCGCTGCATTTCACATATGGTGTTGTCTATAGAACCAAAAGAAAACATTGCATTGATTATGCAAATTACTGTTATGACCATGCTGGGGCCATGTAGGTTATGTTCTCAAAATTTTAATCCTTCGGGGGCTCGGTTGAATACTGCTCGACATTCTATGCTAGATGGTACCAAAATCAACTAAATTTAAAAATGAATTGTATAGTTATGGGCGTATTCTTGAGGGCCCACCGGGCAATGGTCGAAGGGGGCGCCAAGAAGATGAGGGAGGAGGGGGGGGGGGAGAAAGAGAAATGACCTTAAACTAATGGCCCGGTCACAGCTACACGACGCACGGCCAGCGCACGAAAAAGCAGTTTGGGGCAATGAGTTGTCTTATGGCCCGGTCACAGCTACACGACGCACGGCCAGCGCACAAAAAAGTAGCAGTTTTGGGCAATGCGTTGTCTTGCGCTGGCTTGTAGCTGACACTCGTCGCTCACTCGTCGAGCGCGCTAGATGAACGCTTTTTGATTCGTTGTTGTGCGCAGTTGTGCGTCTGAAAATTTTGAGCATGCTCAAATATCTGCGTCGAGCTCGACGCATGGATGTAAACGCCGGCAGAGCGCCAGATATGCGCAGAGGGCGCAGTACCAGCGCCAGACATTCGCAGAGCGCGCAGCGCCTGCACCAGACAAACGCAGACCACGCGTTAGGCATTCGTGACATGTGCGTAGGTCCAAGCGTTGCGAATGCATTGCAAACAATCGAACCGTCAATGTGAGGGGTAACCACTTTTGTTCGCAGGTTGTGCCCTGTGCCTGCGTGGGTCATTCGTGTAGACAGCCAGAACAAACTGTGTATTAGTTGGATGCTTTAATATGTGCGCAGTGTATGCGCTGTGGGAGTGCTGTGGGAGCGCTGTGGGAGCGCTGTGGGAGCGCCCTACACACGCATTACCTTCTCCAAAATCATGAGCAAGTTCGACGCACAACGACGCACAGAGCTTATTTTTCATCTTTTATGTGCGCTGGCCGTGCGTCGTGTAGCTGTGACCGGGCCATTACGCTGGCTTGTAGCTGACACTCGTCGCTCACTCGTCGAGCGCGCTGGATGAACGCTTTTAGATTCGTCGTTGTGCGCAGTTGTGCGTCTGAAAATTTTGAGCATGCTTAAATATCTGTAAATATCTGCGTCGAGCTCGACGCATGGATGTAAACGCCGGCAGAGCGCCAGATATGCGCAGAGGGCGCTGCACCAGCGCCATACATTCGCAGAGCGCGCAGCGCCAGCGCCAGACACACGCAGACCACGCGTAAAGCATTCGTGACATGTGCGTAGGTCCAAGCGTTGCGAATGCATTGCAAACAATCGAACCGTCAATATGAGGGGTAACCATTTTTGTTCGCAGGTTCTGCGCTGTGCCTGCACGGGTCATTCGTGTAGACAACCAGAGCAAGCTGTGTATTAGTAGGATGTTTTAATATGTGCGCAGTGTTTGCGCTGTGGAAGCGCTGTTGGAGCGCTGTGGGAGCGCCCTACGTACGCATTACCTTCTCCAAAATCATCAGAAAGTTCGACGTACAACGACGCATAGAGCTTATTTTCTTTATCTTTTTCGTGCGCTGGCCGTGCGTCGTGTACATGTGACCGGGCCATTATATTTAGGGATCGCAAAATTGATTTAAGCCATATAGGGTTCCCAAAGCGACCTAGAACATAGGGGCGCCAAATTGACCAGCAACATAGGGGCACATAATATGTGATCGTTAACTTGGTGGGGGGGGGGGGTCTAACAGTAGAGGGACCAATTAAATTTCTGATTGTTTAATACCATAGTGACGCAAACCATTTGGTCTTAACAATTTGTTCTAATTTCCCATTAGACAAATTCATAATTAATCTAATTCCCACTTTGTCAAATGACCATTTGGTGTAATTTCCCATTCATGTAATAGTCAAATTGTATAATACCATTGCTGTTTCATGGCATGTTTGAATAAAATAGATGTTCAGATAGACTCTAGATAAGCTCCACTCAAAAGGCCTACACTTAATCGTGGTCAATTAAAAATGAGATTCCACCGGGAAATGCTGTACAGTGGGGGTTTTCTCCCAATGGAAAGTCAATGCACGAATATTGTATTGTTGATTTAAAGTTCAAGCCCATGCCAAGAGGCATGTTCCAAAAAGGGTCTAAAATCCTGCTAAACAAACTTACAATCATTAAGAATTATATGGCAATAATACCCAAGATTATTCTAAAATAGTGGTATTTTTACAATTCTCAAATTCTCAGCCTTCAACCTCTGGGGCAACTACACCGCCATCAACATCAGAACGATGCAAGGCATTCAACGGAAAGAAAAAGCCCTCGAAATCTACAAATCGGTATGCATTTTTAAACTAATAAGTATTATTATGGAAAAAAAAATGATCATGTAGACAGTAATGGGTTCAGGTGAGGGTGCAGAGGACGGACGCTCTCTACAGTTTGAAAATCAGCAATTGACTGTACCAGTAAAATCAAATCAGCGGCACCCCCACCCCCATCGGGCCCGCTGCGCCCCTAGGTTTATCCTAAATTAGCAAACAGTGGGTCTACTCCCATCCCTAAGGGAGACAAATCCTTGTGTTTTCAGTGATGTTCACAAAACAGCCCCCGTCCCTCCTTCTTTTTCTGCATGAACCAGAAAAGAAAATGAAACATGCCCAAGTCAAGGGAATCCAAGTTTCTAACAAAAAACAAAACAAAATAAAACATAAAAGGGTGATGGGGATGAATCGAGGAATGATCCTTTTCGACGAAGAAACAAAATAATATATAGAATAAATAGAAATAAAGAGAAAGGAAAAGGGGAAGACTTTTATTATTCATTATTATTATTATTATTATTTTGGGTGGGGTTATTACAGAAAATGATTGCCCTTTACATTTTGTATTTTCTCGTATTTTCTTTTACTTTAGAATGACATGGAACAGCACCAGTGACGTGAACAAACGCTGATTTGTGAAACGGTATACGCTCGTCCGTTCAGTTTTAAGGCCCGGAAGAGCGAGAGGGCCAAAGCATGGCTCCAGGTAGCTGAACGAATCCAAAGGCAAGGATACGGAGTAGACGCGAGGGCAGTGAGGGAACACGTTACACTCCTCAAGACAAACTTGAAGGCAAAAAATAATTTTGAGAAGGCTGCCACAGGCATTGTTGTAGATGAGACCGAGCAAGAGAAGATGACAAGAGAGGCGGTTGAGCAGATGATGCAGGAAGAGGAGGAAATAGAGCTGGCACCTAAGGAAAAAGGGGATGAGGAAAAGAAAAGGGCGATAGGTTCCGAAATGAGAAAAAGGGCCCTGGAAACTTTTGCAGAGACGAGGAAGAGGTACCTTTTTTCTTGGTGAAATTCATAGAAGCTTAAATACAAAAAAAAAAAAAAAAAAAAAAAAAAAAAAAAAAAAAAAAAAAAAAAAAAAAAAAAATAGACTTGTTAGGTAATTTTCTTTTTCATTAAGTGTGATTTATTTATTTATTTATTTATTTTTAATACCAAAAATGGCATTTAACATATATACCAGCCAAGGGTCCCATAATTCCATGTGAACACCAAAAATATGAATAAGAGAAAAATATAATACTAATTATCAGGAACTCGTGAAAACGATTATATCGTAGGCCCTATAGTCCTTAGCTCCAACTTCTAAATGCAAGAATGTAAAATATTGATGTGTTTACCATTTTCCCCCTCTTGGCAAATGATTGCTTGTTTTAGACACCATATTGATAGCGATGCCAGCAACACTCCATACAGCTTCCGAAACAGGGGGAGAGAGACGATGGCCTTCTTAGAACGAAGGATGCAGATAGATGAGAGGCTCAAGAAAGAGGAGATGGAGAGGAAAAGAGAAGAAGAGGAGAGACGACGCACAGTGGGCCAGAACGCCTTCAAACCATGACAAAGTTATTTACTCATTGAAAAGGGTTAATAAAATTACTATAAACTAGTTACTATTGGTTTTTGGGCCCGTGGAATCCGATGGGCATATTTTCAAATCCATATGACGTCAGCAAAATACTGTTTTCTGATTGGACAATGCAAACGTGCAGTGTTACACGTTGAAAAATTATATTTCACTTTGACAAATTGGCTTATTAAAGGGTTTCTTGACCCAAGGAACACAATCATCGCATATTTGACTTGTTCTGACGTCATCAAAACACTGTTTTCTGATTGGATGAGGCGCATAGTTCATTTTATCTTACATAGGCCTACACTTTCATATTTTTAGGTTATAATTATATTCGGGGAGTATTTTAACCTAAGGAACACGTTTATTGTAAATATCAATTCCTCTGACTTCATAATTATTTTTATTTTTATTTATTGTGTGTTTTTTTTATATTTTATAAGGTATATATTCATTTTAACCCATATAATTGTTCAATAGTTTGATAATAAAAGTGGGACATTAAGGGTTACAGGACATAAGGAACACAGAAGAACACAATTCAAATCGCTCTGATCTCATTCAAAAAGTGCCCCAACATCATCAACATTATGTTATCTGATTGGAATAGACACACATTCAATGTGTAGACCTTAAGAGCTTTTCTAGGATTTCCAGGGCAGAAGTAAACTCAGATATAGAAGTGAATCAATCGCTCTCCCCCTTTCTTCTTAAAAAGCGAGATACTTTAATCTTTTAAAAAAGAATCCTTATTCAAATATAATGTGAAAAGAATCATATTTGAAATTTGAAAAAACGTCAGCAGAAGGAGTTTCACATTAACAGCATTGTTATTTTCATAACGTTTTTTTGGTGAAATATGGTAGAGCCTATTTCTAAAACTCGCCGTGCAATCAGGCTTATTTATGAATTAAAAACTATTCTTAATTATGGTTTCTTCGTCTACACTATTGAAAAATAAACTGCTATCGTTTGCAGTGTTTATTTTTCATTCTTAATTACGCCATGTACGTTGAGATTTGTGTAGAAACAATATGTGCATGCGTACAAAGTCCAATATTTACCGAAATAATCCGTGTACGTTTTTTTGAAAAACGCCTGGGAAATACTCATTAGCAACTATTAGCAGCAAAAAATTACATCTTTGGAAAGCTGAGATGTTGGTCAAAACTGTGTAAGTATAGTCGCCCCTGGAATCGCCTTGAATCTAAACTAAAAAGTTACTTTTCCAAAAAAAATTCAAATTTTCGACGATTTTTGTGAATTTTAGTGCTTATATCTCCGCAAATGATACTTTCTTTAAAATTTCAATTATATATCCTAAATGGGTCATTAATAATCAAGAAATGAGTAAAATATCAGCCTAATTGATGGATGCTTTATATTTCTATAAAGCTTTTTGTGAATTTGCCTTTTTTTCTCACATTTTTGAGCAATTTTTGGATTATACCATATTCAAATGGGTAAATAACACCTTAAAATATTTATACAGTACAGTCAATGATTAGAAGATGGTTATAATTGGATGCCCTGTGTAGCAAAACAAAAGAATATATATATATATATATATATATATATATATATATATTCACATGTTACAAGATGTTGCGACAAATGTTTGTGGCTTTTTGTAATCTTTTGTTTTGTATTTATTTTTAAACAAAAGGAAATATATAAAAGATACAAGGGAAGTACTATACACTTATAATATTCGTGACAAAATGTTTTTCATTTATTTTGTATATAGTAATGCATTTAACAAGGCATTTTTATAACCATTTCAGGCTAAATAATGCATTTTTTGTGTGTATGTGTTTGTAGTTTTTAAAATTCAAATATAGGGTTCCCAAAGAAAAATAAGCATGAAGTACTATGCTTGGTATTATAAATATTTAATTCAACTATTTATTTAGGGGCACTCTGTATACCATACTTTTTTATAGATGTTCCATCTTTAACAAAATTTTTATCTTGAATAGATTTATTCAATGTTTTTATGAACGATTTCTTAATGAATAAAGAAAACAGTGGTTCTTATCTTATATGTTCGTGTTATGTTGTCTATTTTGAATCTGAATTAAAACTAGCTAATTTTTCCAAGGAATTTTGATCTTTCACATGTTTAGGGTGCAATTGAGTTAGTCATAGAAAATATTTACACTCGAGTCCATTTTGTGTAGGAGTGATAACCATGGATTTCACGCGGAAGTGCCCAAAATGCATGAAAAACTAACCAAAACCTTGTACTTGGCTTTTCTTACATACAATGAAAGCGCCCTCGCTCATAGGTTGGACCCTTTTTTTGTTCTTCTTTTTTTTTTTTACAGTAGCCTGCATACGAAACATATTAATATGAATACTACCAAATCTTTTTCTTTGTTCTTAATCTCCTTTGCTAAATGTAAATAAAATGTCTTCAATCCAATCCCAGAATTAGTAAATATTTCATTCTGCAAAAAATTGCTTCTTTTTTCAAACAAACTGACGATAAAAGAAATGTTTCTACATATTTTACATTTGTACAGTTCATATTATAAGCACAAAGGTTTTCTCATATAATAAGCAAGTACACATGTTTGCCTCTCAATAAAATAGGAATAACATAGCAACAAAAAATGGGTATATTTATCTAAATGAACTTCTCAATATCCAATAAAAATTTTACAAAACTTCAAATGTTTTCCTGAACAAATCCACAATAAATTAGCAGCTGCGTATACATGGAGTACAGGATATACTTCTCGCAACATATGCTTACCGCGTAATTGATGAGCTACTCCTCCTTATTAGGTGGATTCACACCTACCCGATCAGATAAATTCCCGTAAATTATGAGAACTATTTCAATCGCCAAAATACCCGTAAATTGTGTTTTGTGTTCACACCTGCCCTAACTGTCTTTTTCCAGGGAAAATACCCGAAGTTATAAACAATTAGGGAAGAAATAGGAAAAACAAAGAAATAATAAGAAAAGAGAAGAAAGAAGGACAAAACAAAGAAATACATAAGAAAAGCGGGGAAAGAATTAAGGAAAACAAAGAAATACATAAGGATCGAGAAGAAAGAAGGAAAAACAAAGAAATACATAAGAAAAGAGAAGAAAGAAGCATATGAAAACGTTGGGGCTTCTTTCTAGGAAAACCATTTTCACGCACCGATTGTCATGGGATGCGAAAACGAGTTTGTTGATATATTTGAATAAAAAATCGAGGAGTAATTCTTAGTTATCAGGTTTTTGGGCGTTATGTTGATAAACAGATAAACTTGGGGAAGAATATTTTTTACCCCTAACCTTCGCGTTTTGAGCTTATAAATCTCCATTTTAGTCATTTTTGGGGTCGTTTTTCTGTGTGAGAAAGATATTTTGGTCAACAGCAGTACTTAAAAGCTTCTCTATAAATTCAGCAGCGCATCGGATTTTCTAGTTACGCTGAAGTGAAGTAAATATATTAATTTCTCTTTCAAATGATTTTAACTTCTCTTGTGATTGTTCTATTTTCCCCCCGTTTTTGATATCATAAAAAAATATCTGATAAATACTTCGATCCTGACTGCACAGCTTGCACTCTCCTTTACACGGTCTTTATTCAGGGCATTGTTATCGCGATATCGACGGTCAGACGTAAGGAGAGTCTATACCAGTCAACACATTCCCGTAAGATTCTTTCTGGTCGTTAGTGCACTGTAGTGGAACTGTGCGTGTTTGGTATATAAATTCATCGTCTTTTGATTGTTCACGTTTTATATGGAAAAAAAGAAATACATAGAAAAGCGGGGAAAGAAGGAACAAACAGAAATACATAAGGAAGAGAAGAAGGGAAAAACAAAGAAATACATAAAGAAAGAGAAAAAAAGAAGAAAAAACAAAATACATAAGGAACCATGAAATCTGCTCGGACAGATTATCTAATGTGTTTTGCATTAAAGGCACGCTAAGACCTGGTTTGACTCTTACCTTTCGCGTCGCTTCAGCAGATGCAAATAGCACGTGAACTGTCTACTCCCCAGTCCTTGGATTACGGTGTGCCGCAAGGGTCTGTAGTTGGCCCGAACTTTTCAGCATGTATACCCATCCGCTGCCAGATATAATCAGGTTGTATGATGGGGTGCACTCCCATTCATATGCTGATGATGTTACGCTATATGCTTTTGCAGAGCCGAAGAACATTGAGTCTGTTATCGTGCCCTTCATACGCTATCGAGTTGCATTCGACCATTTGCAGAAGTGGATGGAAGCTAACATGCTGAGCTCAATACTGAGAAAACTGAGTTCTTAGTTATTTCTAGTCCACGATCTCGCCAGCATATAAAAGATGTCACTCTTGCCATTTCGGACATTTCAATCAGACCAGGTTTGACAGCGAAGAACTTGGTATGCAGTTTGACTCCGCATTGAAGATGGACAGTCACATTTCGGACCTCTGTCGTCGATTGCATTACATCTATCGAACTTAGCCCGTATCAGGCCTTTCATTGACAGGAAAGCATGTGTGGACGCCGTTCGAGCGATCATTTCATCTAGATTGGACTATGGTCATTCTTTGCTTTATTGGTGCCAATTCTTCTCAGATCCAGCGTCTTCAGAGGGTGCAGAGATCTGGCAGCTGAGCTCATCTTCAAGGTCCGCAAGTATGATCATGTCACACCCCTGCTCAGGGAACTTCATTGGCTCCCGATTGGACAACGCATTGAGTTCAAAATGTGATGATTGTCTTTAAATGTTTGCAAGGAATGGCTCCTACCTATTTAAGCTCGCTCATCATTCCTTACCAGTCTGCAAGACATGGCCTTCGTTCATCTAGTGACAGGACCATTCTACAAGTCCACGATCTAACAGCAAATCCGGAGACAATGCGTTCATGATTGTGGACTAGGCTGTGAAACGAACTACCACGATTTGTTCGCTTGTCCCTTCACTGGAGGTGTTCAGAAGAACTTGAAGACTGTTTATTTAATAAATGAATTATGATTTTATTACAGTATATTGAACAGTGTAAAGCGCTGTGAAACTCACTATGAGTAATGGAGAGCGCTATATAAATGTTTATATCCTATCCTATCCTAACTAGAAGAAAGAAGAAAAAACAAAGAAATACAAAAGAAAAAGAAAGGGGGAATAGAAAGTTCCCGTAATTTATGTTCACACTACAAAAGTTCCCACGACCTTGGCGAAACTACGCGTAGTTTCGGCGAAATACCTACTAATTTACGGGAATTTATCTTCGGGAATATTACGCGTAGTTTGGTTTCACACTTGCAAAATTACGCGTAGTTTGTGATCAGGGTAAGAATACCCGATCAGAGATTACGAGAACTTTTCCAGATCGGGCAGGGGTGAATCCACCTATTGATATGAATGCACCTAGAAACCTCCACTTTCAGTATGAGGGTACCATTTTGATTTGGACGACGTTATTGATAAAATGTATGAGATATTCATCAACACCTCAAAAATAATGATAAACAGAGTAAAAGTTAATTTACTGTTTAATATAAATGTCATTGCAAACACTTTCTAACCCTTGGCAAGCAAATGGTGCAAATGGCACATTCTTATGATTATTAAAACATTGAACTTGATCTTTATACCCATGAAAACATCGTATTATAATCAGATTTACATTTGCATGACATTTTGTACACAAATAGAATGATTTTGCTAATCGAGTCTGATCCAATAATCGTAATTATTTATTTATACTGTAAATATTACCCTTTTCAAGCTTTTCTCTTCAAAGAGGAACACTGCAAAAATACATTGGGACATAATAAGCTCACCTAGCATAGAATGTAAAACTATTGATTAATCTCACATTGTCACACTCTTAAAAAGAAAAAGAGGAAATTGGGGCACAAAGTTCTACACAAATTTGAGTGTGTTATTTATACCAATGTTGCCCCCCTTTTCACATGTTTTGTTTTTCCACACAAATTTAAACTTATTTTATGTTAAAAGTGAGATGTTCAAGATTATTGATTATTTTCAGGCATGATTTGAGATTGTTCAGGCATTTTTAATTTTTTATGTGGAAGTACCTTTTATGTGGTAGTACCTTCTAAAAAGAAAGAAATATATACAGTGGTGGCCAAAATTATTAGAACACCAAGCATATTTAAATGATTTTAGTAATTTTTGCTCGGTTGACCATTGAAATACCTTTAAAAGTGTTGGAATGTCTCTGAATATCATCATTATGCTTTAAAAACTAAATAACAAAGCCATGCGTTGGGAACTGGCCCCCAAGTCGCCCTTTTTTGTGTTACACCACCAATTGAAAAATCTAAAAATCTTGCCCCTTTCAGGATCAAATTGTCATAACGTAAAACATTTTAAGCCTCTCCCTAAAAAGTATAGATATTCTGAAAGGAAATTTCCAGAGGATGTCAAAAATGGCATTCATAACAACACAGGGTGAAGTAGTTATATCTTAAGTGGGGATTTTTTAATTATTTTTGAGGGGCCCCAAATTTTTAATTCAGTGCCCCTATTTAAGTCTCCCGTTCCAATGCCCTTAATATTTCAACATATTTGAACTGCTCATGTAAATTTCCTTTTAAAAAAATATACATTTACGAGGAGTGTCTTCATTAAATGAAAAAAAAAAAGTCTTTACTTTCAATGGGCATGGTTATTTTGGTCATCTCACCACCAAGGGTGGGGCGAATCCACCCTACCTATTTGACCAAATTTTCTGAAACTTAGCATGTATTTGAGGTACATTAGAATAAATAAGTCTGCTAAGTTTCATACTTTTAACTCAAATACTTTTTGAGCAATCGGCATATGTAATGGGCATTTTACTTGTTTGCATTTGGACTACATGTTTAACACACAAGTCTATGGGGAAACTAAAATGCTCCAAATTTTTTTATTGTCCGAATCGGATATTCTTTTTGCCCTTGTCCCGTGGGCTTGGCAGCCGCTGAGCAGCGCCAGTTGGAAGTTGTTCTATCCCCCTCTTGTTGAACGCCAAACAGGAAAGCAACAACTACCATTTTAACGTCCTTGGTATGACGCGGCCGGGGATCGAACCCACAACCTCCCGATTATGATGCGGACGCTCTATCCACTGAGCCAACACATCGGTTGCGCATAGCGCAACTATTTTTAATGCTTCGCGTTACCAGACGGTCGAAACTATATAAATTTTGTATCAACATATACGTAAGACCCTATGCTAAAAAGCTCATGGCACACAAAAGATATCTTAAATTTGATTTCGGCAAATGAACTAGGGCATTGATAATCCCATAGACTTTGTGTAGGTTCAGGTGTTCTAATAATTTTGGTCACCACTGTATATATATATATATAAAGCAAAAAACAAAATGTAGTCCAGTAATGCATTTATATATACATATATATATATATATATATATATATATATATATATATATATATCTTACTAAAACGGGCCTTAAGGGGAACTGAAAAGAATAGCTTTATTCAGTCAGCATTCCCCTTAGCGACTTTCTATAGGCGAATAATTCCCCTTAACGCCAATTCTATAGGGTTAGGGCTAGGGTTAGTTGGGGCGATATAAAAGGAGGAAACAAAGAAATTCGCCTTAAGGACGAAAATAGGTATATATATATATATATATATATATATATATATATATATTATACGTAAGTATTACTATCGGGTGGTCCTACTTGGTGACATCATTAGCTTTTTACAAGAATAAGGTAAATCAATATTAAACATATATATATATATATATACTACCTACCTACCTACCTACCTACCTATATATATATATATACACTGCCCTCCAAAAGTTTGGGTAGGGGAGACCGGGGATGGACGTTACAAAATTCACATTTTGGGCCAGATAATTCTAATGCAAGTACTCACACACTCCATTTTGGATCTGTAGTTAGCATTTTATGTTGAATGGTGTTTGAAAGTAGATGCTTGCATGGTGGATTCGAATACGATGAGGTTTACGGTTCACCATGTGGCTAGTCCTAAAAGGACTGGTTGAGAAAGTAGAAGAGGAAATGAAGAGTTATGGAAAGTAGAAAATTGATAGGCGAGATAGAGAGTAGAGAGTAGAATAAGAGGTAATCTTTCGTGATTTAGTCCTGAAAAGGACTGTAAACCAGTTGAGAAGAAACAAAGAAATTTTTTTTTTTTATGTTGGCTAAAACCTGAGGCACATAGAACTTGAAAACATGTAAACACTAATTAACTACAGCTTAATTAATGAAGATATTTTTTTGTAACAACCTACCCCGTATACGGGGTAAGTTCTTTCACCATACGGGGTAGATTGTTACTATATATAAACATACTGGGTAATTTGTTACAATGTGTAAACCCTTATACCATACTTTTGTTTCAACTTTCCAGTTTCTTGGTATCGTTAACAGTAGATCAAGTAGAGCTCTAGAATAGACTAAAGTAATAATAGAAATATCAAAATATTAACACCAGAAAATTGAAACAAAATTACTTAATTTGTAATGTAATTGGGGTAGGTTGTTACATCGACACGGGGTAGGTTGTTGTAACAACCTACCCCATGGGTGATTTTACACATAAAATCAACTGTAGCAAAGCCATTAGGAAGAATTACAGGGCATGGCTCAGGGGTATATTAGTGACATACATGTACTATATTCAAAATACCAGACTATCATCATGTGCCTTCAGTTTTAAGAACTATTACAAATTTTAATTTTCGTCAAAATTTCACTTGGAACTGTAAAAAATGGTTTTTGTTGATTTACTTTTTAATGAAACAGCGCAGAAACCTCACGACCGGCAGTTCATCACAGCTATGTGTAGGCTGTATATATATATATGCCAGTTAGCACGACCTCTCTTGTTACAACACACTGAGAACTGTAACAACTAACCCGTGTAACTTCCATCCCCGGTCTCCCATACATCTGATGTCAGCTCTGTTTTGGATCATTTTGAGGCATTTTGTGTCCAGTATTTCAGTCCAAATGATGTTTAAGTACAAAAAATACATTATGTAACTTCACGATTCACGCCAATTCTCGTTGATATTTAAAAATAACTCAAAAATATGCAAAAAGTGCAAAAACGTGATTTTGCACTAATTTAGTCAATTATTGAAAAAAGAAGATATCTCGGCTAATAATGGTCCGATTAATGTAAAATTTTGGATGGATGTTCAGGCATATGTAAAATATAACCCTGTACTGTTTTTTTGTATGTTGAGACAACACTTTATTATTTATGCAAATTTATGCAAATTAAAGGTCTATTTTTAGAAATGTATCAATATTTTGTTTTAATAATTGCTATGAAGCCCAATTTTTTGTTAAAAATTGCTGAGTATATAGTCAACAACATTTTTAATAAACAAATTTGACTTTCTCATGAATTCCTTTGTATTCTTTTGTTTTATCACTTTATATTGTCTTCGATTATTTTTATTTGTATGTATTTCTTAATGTTTTTGGCTCTTTTCTGTTTTGAAATGAAAGCAAAATATCATCTTACATTATATTTAGGTCTGACATGCAATAATGCAATGTTGCATCACCTAACAACACAATGGGCAGTGTTCTTGTGTTCCAAAAGGCATATTTGGGGTTGGCAGCTGTTGCGCAGCGGTCATGGATGTTTTATAGTTGGTTGAATCGGCCGAGACCCCTCCCCCAGTCAGAACAATCATAATTCAGTCTCTATATAAAAAGTAAGGAACCATTGTTTTGACGTGTAATTATGAAAGTTTTAAAATATCGAAAAATTCAATTATTGCCCATTTGTGTACTGAATGCACCATTCACCTGAATTGCTCTACAACACTCCCAATTGCATCTAAAAGGCTTTAAGCATCATCTTTCATATCTTGAAATCAATCAAGGTACATCTCAGAAACATAAAAGAGCCAAACACATTGCGAAATACATAAAAATACAAACAATTAAAAACAATAGAAAGTAATAAATCAAAAGAATACAAAGGAATTCATGAGAAAGTCCAACTTTTTAATCATAATTTTGTCAAGTATTATACTCAGCAACTTTTAACAAAAAAATTGGGGGTCATAACAATTTTTAAAACAAAGCACTGATACATTTCCAAAAATAGAAATTTAATTGGCATAAATTTGCATAATTAATAACGTGTTGACTCAAGTGTTATATTTTACATATTCCTCAACATCCATACACAATTTTACATTGATCGGACCATTATTAGCCGAGATATCTTCTTTTTTCAATAACTGAATAAATTAGTGCAAAATCACGTTTTTGCACTTTTTGCATATTTTTGAGTAATTTCTAAATTCCAAGGAGAATTGGCGAGGTAATTGTGAAGTAAATAAGCTACATAATGTATTTTTTGTACGTAAACATCATTTGGACTGAAATACTGGACACAAAATGCCTCAAAACAGAGCTGACATCAGGTGTACCCAAACTTTTGGAGGGCAGTGTATACAGAGTGAGTAAATAAAAATGTCCCATCATTTTGAAGGTGTCTCGTGAAAAGAATGAACATTCAATCATGGGTTTCATGATATGTCTTGGTAAAGTCACCCTCCTAGCATATGTTGGTACCATTTTCATTTGGATCTTTGCACGCATGACTGAATAAGAGACAATCTTCAGAAGATGGTAAGATCTCACTTGCGCCAAGTGGCTGGTTGAAGATTAAAAGTAAATGACAGGATAATTATGTGTAAATACTTACCCACACCCACACACACGTTAAACGATTCACAATTAAATTTCCTATTCGATTTTCTGTTTACCAAGACCATCACTGAATGTTTGGGATGAATTCCCTGACACTGTTTGTGAGTGTGAATGAGGGTGTGTGTGTAAATGTGTGGGTGTGTTTGTTGAGGGTATGGGTGTGTAGGTGTGTGCTGGTAATGAGATAGGGTGTGTGTGTGTGTGTGTGTGTGTGTGTGTGTGTGTGTGTGTAGAGGGTGTATGTGGGTGTGTTTGGTGAGGGTGAGAGTGTGGGTGTGTATGTGCTTTGTGTATGTGTAAATGAGGGTACGTATGGGTGTGTGTTTTTGTGCGTGCACTTATGTAATAAACTTTCAATTTGTTTTATCTTCACCCAGCCACTTGGCGCAAGTGAGATCTTACCGTCTTCTGAAAATTGTCTCTTATTCAGTCATGCGTGCAAAGATCCAAATGAAAATGGTACCAACATATGCCAGGAGGATGACTCTAGCAATACATATCGTAAAACCCACGATCAAATATTCATACTTTCCACAAGACAGCTTCAAAATGATGGGACATTTTTATTGACTCGCTCTGTATATCAATGGGGTAATAAGTAAATAAGAATTAAATATCAACATAACCATTTTCATAAAAATAACCTCATAAATATAATCATGATTACATTTAACGAAAATATTCCTCCAGAGAGGGTGGGTCAAGCCCAAAGTATAATGATGAATTATTTTTGTAACAACATGTGTGGGCATTTGTGAGTATCCCGGACACAGTGTACATCTTTTCACAGGGAGAGAGAAGGACGTTTTGTGTTTTCTTGAAATCAGAGAGCTTAAAAAAGCTAATGATGTCACCAGAGGACCATTCGACAGTAATTCTTACTTTGGACATTGATTTATTGAATTCTGCTCGGTCAGATGTGATGTTGAAAGTTGGGGAGGGAGCTTGAAGCTTGAGTCTAAGAGGGTATGCCCGGTCTCCATAAATACATAAGACTTGACCGTCTCTATCATGATATCTCCTTTCTAGTTCCACGAGGAGGCCAGATTCGCGAAGCATATACGCATCATGTCAACGTCCTTCAATGGGACCGAAAAGTTGGGCAATCATGCCATTTGGCGTGCTGACGGACTGGTACTTAAGCGCATGAAGGCGTTTATGGTCATTGTACTTGATTTGCTGATTCACCTCAGGTCGGTAAATTGGCGCCCCTTATATAAATATAAATTTAGTGCCCCCTGAATTTCAAATCAATTTTGCACCCGCTTAGTTTAAGATCACTCTGGCGTCAACTAATTTTAAGAATGATAAATTATAGTGACGCTAAGTGTAAGGTCGATTTTGCCCCCCTCCCTGTTCTTTCCACTCTTTTTCATTTTTCTCTCCCATTCCCCCCCCCCAGCCCCTCCATTTATTTTATTTTTTGCTTTTTTATTTTTTGCCTAACCCTTCTCTTTTCAAGGACCCCTTCGCGCCTAATTTTAGTATTATTATTTTTTTTTTTTTTAATGCTGAAGTGCACAGTTTGCTCCCCCGGCCTTTGAACGGTCAAAATACATTGGTTTAAATAAAGATAAATAGCTTGCTCTTTACCTCTCACAAAATAATTCATCTGAATAATTTAAATGCCGTTGAGAAAAATTCCAAACAATTTAGTCGCTACATATTTGTCTATTGATAGGACTGTGCATTTGACATAACACTTACCTATAATAGCTCCAACACTCAATGTCGTTAAAATCGTCCAAATCGAAATGATATTCCTCATACTGAAAATTTAGGTTTCTAGGTGCATTCATATCCATAAGGAGGAGTAGTTCTGCGTCATCAATAATGCGGTAAGCATATGCCGCGAGAAGTATATCCTGTACCTCATGTAAATTCGTCATTTTGAACGGTAGATGAGGATGGGGGGGGGGGGTAGGGGCACCAAAAAAGTATGAAACAATACCCGAGTAAGAGGACTTCCCTTCCCAACTAGATGTATTTTTTAAAACAGTCAAAATATTGGACGGTCAAAGTCTTAAAAAAGAAATCACCCTCCCCCATTCAGCGCCCTCACCCACCAATCCCCATCGATGTACTTGTAATATAGTCAAAATATTGTCGACTGACAAAGCCAGACAAAATTTAACTCCTATACCCCTCCCCATCACCGAGAGAGGGGCTGACGTGAAGAAGAAAAAAAAAGAACAACGATTGGACTGCAGCTTTTTGATCTGCCGGCGGAAAAAAAAAATCATCAATATAAAAAATTTGTGTCCCCTCCCCCTCTGTTCGGTAATGAAAACCTGGATTCGCCTCCGATATTCCGCAAGTTGAACTCCGAACCAGGAAGGGAAAGTGCAGCGGCTGGGGATTTCCCAAGTGGTGACCTCATACACAGAGTGCGGAGTCCGATAATTCTTCCCGTGTAGTAGGCCCAGTAGTACCCCTAGTTTTGAGCTATATTGAAAATTTAGCCCTTTTTATGGCTAACGTTCTAGATTCCACCTCCCGTAGTCCAGTGAAAACACGCTTGTATGGCGCTCACACCGTTCACCGGTCACCGGTCGACGGTCATGACATGATTTGCTTCAAGTGGCCATATTACCTGCATGTACCCTAATTTGTTTTTCCCCCGAATGTACAATTAAAAAAAATAATAATAATAAAAAAATACAAATACAAACTCTATTTGGGGGTGCTCCGGGCAAATGTAAAATAGACTTTTTGATGAGTGCAGTGTTGAATAAGAGAGGATCTCCCCTACTACATTAAAAAAAAATTGTACTAGCAATTTTGTTGGACTCACCAACGAAAAAAGTCCTGTCTACTGGATTGCAATCAGCTCTCTCTAGGGCTAGGCTTAGTAATATAAAGGGATGTACATCGTCAGTGACGTTACGCCATTCTTCAGACGCAATCGTTGCAGCTATAATAGCGTCTTTCACGTTTCCTGTCATATCCAATGCTGCTCGTCCTGGAATCAACTCGCGGATGAATTGATTTATTTTATTAACGTTTCCAATTTGCCACAGTATGTGCTCGAAAAAGTTTTTAGAAACAGATGGATCTCTCCCGGAATCTGAAAATATTAATGATATGGAAATATCAGCCTACACAATTTCGGTTCTACAGATGGGGGCAAAAAGCGAAAGTCATCATGCTTTCGTGTGACACATTTATTTTTTTTTTTTTTGGTTTACTAATGCGGTCAATTTAGAGTTGTTTCTTTTCTTTCGTCTTCCCCTTTAGTAAAAAATGACCAGAACAGGGGGGGGGGGAGATGATTTACTAACGCTTAAAAATCAATCCTAACTGGGATAAAATCAATTTTAGGATCGATAGTCATGTTATAGTTCCGTAGGTTCCCAGTTGTGATTGATTTATTAATGAATCACCCCCTGGTCCTCATTTGGTTCTCATTATTTTTTGTGTTGACTAATGCGGTCAATTAAGGGGGATTTTTTAAAATTTTGTCTTACCCTTTGGTAAAAAATTACCGTGTCAGGAATGATAAGAGAGAAGCTTCTCCTTTCAGATGACAAAAAATAATCGACAAAACTATGTTTATTGATGAAATTGTAACAATGTACAGAGAGGCTTGTTATATATAATTATTTATGGCGGGGAGTGTAAAATTCGTGTTATGTACTTTCGTTTGTTTGTGGTCTGTATGATTTACAAGTTAACAAGTAAAATATATCATAGTCACCCATCAAGGCTTCTGTGTAATCTGCAACTTCTAGAGCTCTTCTCAAAGTTTCACGCTGATTGTCTGTGTGTATGCGATCTCTCCATTCACACAACCGTTGATATAGATCATGTTTTGTACTGTGTGATCCGGGTGTGATGTTGGTAATGTTTAGTTCATGAAATGTGTCACGCAGCTTTCCAAAATCAATACTATTTGAACATGACTTCAGAACAATCAGCCATATTTCATAAAATGAAATTTGCCCTGTAACAGAGAAAAGGGATAACTTAGTAGATTTAATCTGAACCAAGAGCACGGGATTCATTTAAGGGACTCGTCGTTTCACGTTTTATTTAAAAAAAAAAATTGTTTGTTTCATTGTTTGTTGTTGTTGTTGTTGTTGTTGTTTTGTTTTTGTTTTTGTTTTTTTTTTTTGGGGGGGGGGGAGGGGACATCCGAATGTTTCTCTAAAGCTCCATTTCCTCAAAAAGATTCGACATAGTTTTTTCATTAACTCAGCAAGGATATTTTTATTTGATCTCAATCGATGAATAAAATTGTATGTATCCGATGTATCGGATTGATCTGAATATTGGAAATTGTTCCAATTTTAATGACTAATGTTAAGTTTGTTGGTTCCCAATTGAATAAGCATCGATATTATTACTTAGCTTTAATCAATTAAAAATATTTTTGAACTATTGCATTGGTTCTGCTTCGGCCAATTCAAAATATTTTCTCAAAAGAGCTTCATTTGACGCTATGTAATACTAAAATAAATATTCAGGCCTTTAACTTTTTAATGATACTCCAATATTAGCTGTCTTTTCACCATTGTTTTCACTTTATATAAAGGTAGGATCCATGCTGAAATTACGAAGGTTTGAAATTTACAGTTAGGTATAACAAGTGCAACACTAAGAATGTAATAAAAATCGGATGAAAAATAACGAAGTTAAGATCTTTTTAAAGTTTTGCATTTTCAATAAAACGGTTTTTTGCATAGTCTCAAGCCTACACTGTAAATTTTGTTTGTATTTTTAAAGCAAATTTGCTGTCAGCAGAGTCGCCATAAAAAAAAAAATGTAATTTTAAAAACAATTTTGTTGTAAATTTCTCCTGCAAATAATTATGTGAGAAATACAAAATATACATCAGAAGTAACACATTTGTTCCGTTTTAGACAAATATGTAAGGTACATAACTCTAATGATTTTTTTCTTCTCTTTCTTTTATTATTAGAGGAGAAATTTACAACAAAACTGTTATTTTAAATTATTACACTTTTGTACGGCGACTCTGCTGACATCACTTTTCTGTATTTTTTTTTTACAGTGTATGATGATGAGCTTATGATGTCATTAATCCACTATTCTTTGTATTTTATTGTATTAAATCCTATTTAATTCATTTTTTCAAACATAGTAACAATTATGTCCCTTAAATTGAAATAAAGTGTAAGGAGTTGTACCTTTAACTTTTATTCCAGGAACAAAAAATGTGAATAATTGTTATTTCATAATGATAGTAAAACATAACAGAAATAGTAGATTAATAACATCATCAGCTTGCTAATTGATTAAGCATGAGGCTAGTCACAGAACGGAAAATGCAACCCTTTAAAAAAAATCCTTACTTTGTTCCTTTTTATCCGATTTTGATGAGATTTTCAGTGTTGTAGTTGCTAAAATTTACTATACTTTTTAAACCATTCGAATTTCAGCCTTGAGTCCTCCTTTGAAAGCGCAACTTTGCACCTCTATACGTTACTCTATTTCATCAGTAATGTTTGTAGTAAAATCTAGTATTCATGGGCGCGGGAATAATGTGAAAAGAGTGAAAGTTCAAGAATCTGTACCTTTACTTGGCATGGTAATCAAAGGTTGAAGTTCGCCGGTATGATTTTCTGTGTGTGAAAAAGAACGGGGAAAATACAAAAACAGAGTATTATCATGATAATAAATAGGAAACATAGGCTCAATTAAGGCCTTGCCATAGTTTTTACTCTCTTTTGTTTTTGGCAGGAAACATTGTACAGATGTTTATCTATATCAATTGCACACACTCACAGAAAAAAGTGAGTCATGGTGACTCACTTTGATGATTCAACGGCTTGTTCGTGTAGCGAAACATTTCAAGGACAAAGTGAGTCATCTTGACTCACTTCAAATGATTCTTCAAGACTCTCTAAAAGTGAGTCATGGAGATTTAAGTGAGTCTTGAAATCTCACTTGAAGTGATTCATGAAGACTTACTTGAAGTGAGTCATGATGACGCACTTTGTCCTTAAAGTGTTTCGCTATACGGACAAACCGTTGACCCACTTTAATGCTACAGACACTAATGCTACAGTCACACAGACACTTACGTATAGATACGTCCGGTTGCGTCCAAATATTATTTCATCTTTTATTCTATCATTTCTTATGTATTTCTTTATTTTACTGGATGAACGAAATTATCAATATTTCCACTGCTGACTATGACGGGTAGGCATCAGTGGGGATCCGCAGAAAAGAAAATAATTTTTGGACGCATCGGGACGTAACTATACGTAAGTGTCTGTGTGACTGTAGCATTACGTTTAGTTACGTCCGCTGCGTATAGATTTGGCTGAGTGGACGCAGCATGAACGCAGCATGGACGCGGTCATCCGCAAGGAACGTAAGTATACGTATCTGTCCGAAACTGAACCGTATCGGTACGCACAATGACGGCCACACGCCTGCGAAATTTTGAAATGTTCAAAATTTCGCAGGGCATCTTTACGGATGCCGACAATACACTTAAGAGGCTACGGACAAACACTTAAGCGTTGCGGATATTTACGTCCTTTCAAGTTCTTGTTTGCACATATCATGGATAGGGGTTATATAAATGGCAGGTCCTAAATTTCCTAGAGGGAGGGGGGGGGGGGCAAATTAAAAAAAAAAATAATAATAATTCAAGCGAGCTTCCACTCAATAAAAAAATAACGTAAAACAGGATGTTCGAAACCACATTTGATTGAAATCGTCTGCAATCACATCTTATAACTTAATAATTTCCCCCTTTTTATATGACAAGAATATATTGAATAATTTTGTTTAAAGTTTGTTTTACGTTAGATAATCCCTAGCATAAACATGGTTATGACCTCTTGAGAGCGCGATGCCCGGTCAAGAAGGGTTGTTGATATCAATTTGTTTAAATTATGTCTTTTAAATCACGTGAGCGCAAAGCGCGAATACTCTATTTACCATTTAATAATTCGGAAAGCAGGGCAGTCTGATCTGTTTGGGCTACAATTTAATTTTGTCTAAATGATAGAATGCGAGAGTGATCTTAAAGCAAAGCAAGTTATGCACTCGCCCCCCAAAAGGAAACATTTTAACATTATAATCATTTTAATATAAACTCCCTTTTTGCTTTTGAATTGTATAATAACCTCAATATACGTGAGAAAAAAATGTGAGAGCAAAAAGAAAAAAGAAAAAAGGAGGGTCATAAATTGAAATTTTCTTTTCCTCTTCTATAAAAGTGCAACTTAAACTTTTGAAAAAGATAGACCTCTTTGAAAACTATGATATAATCTAATAATTAATTGCGTAAATTAGGGATTTCGCTGCATGTTCTCTCTTCTGGGATGTTTTATCTTTCGATTGGTTCCTTTGGTTTATTTTTTAAAAAAATCATTCGTTTTTGTCTGTTTATTAGGGACCTAATATTCTTAAATGGCAAGTATATAAATTTAGAAGCGATATAACAAGTTGTTTGAAACCAAATTATTTTACATTCTTCGTTTTCCCCCCTGTTATTCTACCTTCTCCCTCCCCCCCTCCCTCCCCCTCTCTCTCTCTCTCTCTCTCTTTTTTTTTTATTTATTTATTTATTTTTTTTTTTGGGGGGGGGGATGGGGTAGGGTGCTTGCCACCTGGATCAACGTCTGTTGCCTTGTAGCCCTCTTCAGCCCTTGTCTTTGTACCTACCACATTGCTTTTGGGGTAAGACTTTGAAGCCATAAGTAGCAGAAATAGGAAAGGTGATCTATTACCGAAGGTTTAAAAAAACCCACACTCATTGACCAGAGAGATATATAATTTTTCATTACAATTCCCAGTTATCTGAAAACGCAAGTGTTTAAAAGTGTCCGGAAGTTTCCGGAAGTCGAAAAAACCAAGACCGAGTAGACTCGCAAGGTTATTCGTAAGTGGACGCAAGTGACCGTATCTGAACGTAACTATTCATATCATCCGCATTTTGTTCCGTATATCTTATAATTATTGAGGCATGACGGGAAGGCATCCGTGGGGATTCGCAGAAAAAATGACAATTTTTGGACGTAACGCTGGACGTAACTCAACGTAAGTTCTGTGTGACTGTAGCATAAGTGTCTTCAAGCTCAACGCATGCATATATAGAATGTTAGTTGGGTACTCCGCAGTTAAGTCTGGCTTCCAAGTGTACTTGACAAAATCATTAGTGGAACAGTATAAAAATAAAACGATTTTCTAGTCACAGATTCACTCTCAGTCTCATGAACCAAAATTTCGACAGCCGGCAAAAGTATGATTGTCGGGAAAGCGATTATCACGAACGCATGGGCTTGCGGCTCGACTTCTCAATGATTCGTTTCCGATGAAAAGTGCATCAAAATCCGATCTCGACTCACTACTTTGCGATTATGTGAGTCAGGCTGATGCATTTGCAAATGAGTCAGAACGGTACTGACGCACTTGTTAAATATCAGTGAGCCAATGGAGACTCATTTGTTGTTAGAAATGAGTAAATTTTCACTTGACTCACCAAAATTCAAATGACTCGCTCTTTTCTGAGAGTGCACTGTTGCTCATAAAGGTTGGATATATTTTGTTTTGAGTCCAGCAACTTCATTTTCTTACGGCGTTAATTTCTTGAATGCGATTGTGCACACTTTCTACTTTCGGAACCCTGGCTATATTGTGGACCCCTCCCAACCATTCCAGAGGATTTAAGAAAGAAGTTTGCCGACCCCGACGATGCCAATTTTTGCAATTTTTCTCATTTTGGGACCCCTTTTTGTTTACCCGGTCGCCCAAGGCCCCTAAGTCATACCCCCAGTAAACGCGTTCTAGATTTTGCACACAGACACTTACGTTTAGTTACGTCCACTGAGTATAGATTTGGCTAAGTGGACGAAGCATGAACGCAGCACGGACGCAGTCATCCACAGGAACGTAAGTATACGTATCTGTCCGGAACTGAACCTATCGGTACGCACAATGACGGCGCTAAGCCTGCGAAATTTGAAAATGTTCAAAATTTCGTAGGGCATCTTTACGGATGCCGACTTACGTAAGTAACCGTAACTAAACGTTACTTTCCGTAAATGAACGTAACTCTCCGTATCTAGGACGCAGACCATCCGGGAAAATTCTTAAGTTCCGTCCGTGTGTGTTTATTTGCGTCCACCGTAAGTATTCGCAATTATCCGTAATTAAACGTATCAAACGCAGGCCTTTAAGTCAGCTTGAATGAGAAAGTAGGAGAAAATTAGGAGCAAAATTCTCCAAAAAGTAGGAGAAAAGTAGGACAAGACTCTCCAAAAAGTAAGATAAAAGTAGGATTTAATCTTAAAAAGAAGGAGAAAAGTAGGATTTCATCTATATGACAAGGGCCGAATATGCACAAATATGACGCGAAAAACAAACTTGTGATAGCATTTTCAGTCAAGTATAATATTTGTTGGGAAAGTTAGAGTAGTCTTTACAGGTTGCTGCTAAGTGTATTATAACTACACATGTATCATCATTATGATCATCACCTGTTTATGAATGGAAATTCCCTTATACATGTACTGTACACGCATGTCCTAATGACAGTCCTGGGATCATATTGAAGTTCTTTCTGATGGTAGGATAAGGTCAATAAATGTAGCACGTAGCATGCATAGAGTACGGGACCGTATCAGGGAACAATAACCCCTGGACACAATTACCCCCGGACAACTCTAACCCCTGAGAGACAATACCACGCAGGAACAATTACCCACCCGGACAATTAACCACCCCGAGGACAATTACCGACACCACCGGACAACATGCACCCCCGGACAAATTACCCCCCGGACAATACACACCCGGCAGACTAACCCTGGACAATTAACCTAAACCCCGGACAATTACACCCCGACAACTACAAGCCTGGACAATTACCCCCCGGACAATTAGACCCCCCGGACAACACCACCCGGACAAATTACCAGACCCAAGAGACAATTCCACCCAAGGACATTAGACCACCCGGACAAGTTGAACCCCCCGAGGTACAATACAGATACAAACCCCCGGACAATTACCCTCCGGTCAAATTACCCGACTCCGACAATTCTACTCTAGCCACCGACACTAATCTCTCCTGGACAATTACCCCGCGGACAAATTTAACCACCGGACAACTACCCCACGGACTAATATACCCCCACGAACATTAACCACCCCGGAAACAACTACACACCCAGGACAATTTACCCCCGAACACTACCCCACTGGACAACTCACATCCCCGGACAATAACCCCCGGACAATTACACCCAGACATACCCCCGACAATTAACCCCACTACCTTACACGGCATTGATGTTGGAATCTAGTGGGCGCCCATTAGTGAGTCTCGTTCAGCAGGTTTTTCGAATTATGTTACTACTCTTTTCTTATCTTAATGAGATTTCTCAATTTTTCTCTTTTATATTTACGTACAGGGCAACTACCCCCAGGACATTACCCCCGAAAGAAATTACACGCCGGAGAAATTACCACGAATAAATACCCCAGAGGACACAGAAGTTCCGTGGGCACCAAATCCGAAAAAAAAAAAAAAAATCTTTAAATATATAAGAGTGGATGAAGACGTAATGGGACTACATGAATACTTTATTCAATGTAATAACGAAACTTGGATTAAAATTGGATCAATGTGTTCAATGGACCATATAGCATTATATTTAAGCCAGTTGTATAAAATAAATGCTAGATGATTATAAAAATATAACCATTATGATTTGCTATTTTTCAAATTATACTCATTTATAGTGCCATTAACAGTTTCTGTGGGACATGCTGTAGTATGGCATATGCAATTTGAAAAGTAAAAGGGAAATAATCATGCTCCACAATTGTACATTACTGAACTGGTCATATGATACAATGCCAAACCTGAGCTGGCACTCTAAACAATGTAAGGCGCATAAATTTCTCTCAGTTGTCATAACTGAAATTTTTTTTAATCCACAATCTGAGCTCAAAACCCAACTTCAGAAACAGTTTCAACATGAGGTGATTCCATTCATAAATAATCTATTTTTATGGTAGTTACAGTATTCTGTGTCTAAAAAACACTGTAGAGACTCATACTCCAAACAAGCATTAAACAAGAATGAAAGTCTCCAGCTTCATTTTTTGCCATTTACTTGAGTAGATCTACATGTACAGTTACATGTACATTGTATCTCTTCGAACTAAAGACAAAATTATAACCTATGGCACATTTAATGCACTTTCCCTCGTATTATACTCTCAGCTACTCATGTCATGATGCTGCAACTGGTTATACCATTGTAAGATATAGGATTAACTTGGGTAGAAGTCCGTTTCGTATCTCTGACTTCAGAAGCGTAGAGTATATGATTTAGTTGTGTGAGGGCGCTTCTTAAGACTTTGTGGATCTCGCGAAGACGCTGAATACATTGTAAACTGTACGAAGACGTTTTCACTAACAACTTAAACTTCGCGAAGACGCTGTCAGGAATGTGAAGACTTTTCCCATACTTATCATTCAATTTCTCCAACAAGAAAACTATAATATGAGGCGGCGCTAGGCTCGCACCTCAATTCCTAAAACATATTATATACCTTTTAATTGCAAAGACGTGTCGCGAAGATGCAAACTTAGTCTTCCTTCCAGACCTTATATTCAATACTTCCTTCAAGAAAACTATAAAGTGAGGCGGCGCTAGGCTCGCACCTCTATTTCAAATTTAAACTATTCCTCTGCTTCTAAAATCAAGCACAATTTTGGTGATGGGTCTCACAAGCACACCAGATTTCGTCTGGACTTCTACACTACGAACGAATCCCTCACGGTCTGGCCTGGTACGAAGGACTTTCGCTAGCTGCCATGAATTTCGTGGAAGATTACCGTCAGCTACAAGCACTATATCACCCACTTCCAGTTTCGCTCTGGGTCTACCCACTTTTGTCTGCCTTAGTAGCTGTGGTAGATACTGCCTGATCCACCTTTTCCAGAATACATCAGCTAAGTATTGGTCTGTCGCCATCGACGTCTAGCATACATGTCACCCTCTTCCGTCAACGTCGGAGGAAGTTGTGGCTTTGAGTTCAGATGAAGCAGGTGGTTCGGCGATAGTGCTTCAAGATCATCAACACCACTTGCAATCTTGGTGATCGGCCTGCTGTTAACAATGCTTCTCCCGCA
>CALNVZ010002021.1:35341-62141 GCA_940671915.1 Paracentrotus lividus | reverse complement strand
AAGTCTTCATGTAATTTCGCACTTAATCTCCAGAAGCAAGATTAGCAATGATTCATAGCACAGCATTAATATCCAGGTCATGAGAACACTTACGCTGAAGAAACTTAGAACTCTTATTGAGAACACTGAAGATAAAGAAACTATTGACTCTTACTGTGAGCAGAGAAACACCGTGTAATTTTTTCATAATTTTTGCATTTATGAATATTTTACGTTTTGTCTGTTAATTTACTGACCAGAAACTTTTCAGCAAATTCGGACTTGCAAATTAGCAAGAAGAAAATTATTGCAAATGTTCTTTCTATACAGTGTATTAAATTTGTGTTGTAGAATGGTAAAATTTCACTCTTGTGAAAGGAAATTTATTGCACATATAAAGTATTAATCCTGTTTTGGAGTACAAATTTATGTATTTTGAACATTTGATGCTAGTGCAAAACATAAAGTGCACAAATTATTGTTTTCAAAAGAAAGGGTAAAAATTCCTTTGGTGCATGCAGTTTGGAACTTTAATAAACAAATTGTATGTTGTTCATGTACAGTGTGTTGATCATCAGATACAAAATTTATCTTGTTTGACACTTGATGTTTACATGTAGATTATAATGTAATTATAATTGTAATTATTCATCACAATTGAAGGAACTATAGATTGCTTTATCTTTGTTCAGTGAAGGTTGTAATGCAATTTAAACATTAGTAGTGACAAATTTGGTTCATGTTTTGTTTTCGCCTTCTAGCATAAAGAGAAAGGAATAAGATACTTAAGTTACGTTTGTCTTTAAATAAGTTTGAATTGTGCTAGCTTCAAGATTACATTTATATTTAAAAAAAAATTAAAGGAGGATGAGCACTACTTTTCTTTGTATAAATATACATTCCATAATTCTTGATAGCCAGGAGCTTAAAGTGAGAGAATTATAAAATATGTTGTACAGTACTTAACATTTGAGCAAATTAATGACACATAGAGCTATGCATACATATGTCTCTGGTGATATAAAAAGGTAAATGTTCAGATTCAGGCTTCACATTTAAGGGCCGGGATGTAAGATATAGGATTAACTTGGGTAGAAGTCCGTTTCGTATCTCTGACTTCAGAAGCGTAAGTATATGATTTAGTTGTGTGAGGGCGCTTCAGAATTGCCAGCCTAATTTCACGCCACACGTGATGATAGTTGCTATGATTTGTCCTTAGTAATCCAGTTATTTCAGCATAAGCCTAAATTGTGAGTAACATTTCTGAATATTATCGTAGATTAATCATTCATAATGATGTTGTGTGACGCATTTATATGATTATGATGTATTTGTTGAAATGTAGACACTTTCTATTGGTGTGATATAATTGAATGGTATAGCTGTATGTACATTGCACACGTGTAGAAAGTGGTCGTAAACAGTACCGTAGAAAGTTACCCAAAAGTGACCATAGGAAAGATGTATCATTTATAATGAGAGGTACAATTATGATGATGATTATGAAACATTCTAATATGTTTTATGAGTTTCCTTTACACAAATAAGACATTTAAAGGCAAGTTAATTGATTGAAGAAAGATAGTAAATTGCATAAAGGGCATTTATTACACAAATGATTCATATAACAGAGTAGGTCGATTGTTAATTTAGCTTTGTATTTACAGTGTAATGCTCTAGCAAAGTCATAAGATTCGATATACAGTATTAACAGTAAGCTACAGATTCTTTTGACATGAATGTGCAGTTATGGACAAATATTCATATTGGTTTTCTGTATTTATTTGCTGATTTTTACAGATTGAACGGCTCAGAATAAAGACTAGAGTCTGTCTCGTAACTGGTGCTTCAGAGTATTCTGTCAAGTCATAGTAACTCTCAGCCATAATGTGCAGGGAAAAAGTGGATGGGTTATGAATAGGGATGCTTCATGTCTAAGTACTGTATGTATGTATGTATGTATGTATGTACATATGTATATCTCTAAATGAGCAGACCAAAACATATATCCCAAATGCATTAATTCTAATAATAAAACAAGCACAGGATTTTCGGTCTCTTATCAAACCTAGATGCCTACGATTTTTTTTTTCTTCACTTTTTGAAAAAAGTAGTTAAAAAGTAGGAAAAGTAGGAGATTTCAAAGAAAAAGTAGGATAAGTAGGAGGTTGACAAAAAAGTAGTGAAAAAGTAGGAAAAGTAGGAGCGCTTGAAGGCCTGCAAACGTTTAAGTACCTGAAAACAATGCACTTAAGAGGCTACTATACGGACAAACACTTAAGCGTTGCGGATAATTGCGTCCTTTCATGTTTTGGAGCTTCCGAACACCCGTTCTTGTTTGCACATGGAAGGGGTTATATAAATGTAAAAGCTTCGAGGGGCAGGTCCTAAATTTCCTAGAGGGAGGGGGGGGGTAAAAAAAAAATACTAATGATAATTCAAGTGAACTTCCACTTAATAAAAAAAATTAACGGAAAACAGAATGTTCGAAACCATATTTGGTTGGTAATAAATTTCCCCCTTTTTTATATGACAAGAATATATTGAATAATTTTGTTTAACCCTATTCAGACTGGGCTTTTCAAGAGGAGATTTTGACTGAGGGGGGGGGGGGTCAATTTGACCCCCCCCCCCGAGATCTCGGCCGCGGATGGTCCGCTCGCGGCGAAATTTTGCGCGAACGTCACTGCACATGTAATGGGTGTCGCTGGTATGTTTAAAATAAAAAAAAAAATCATGTATTTAATTTATGCTAATTTATGCACACTCATGTATGCAAATTAGATGCTTTTTTATGGAAATCGTAAATATTTCATTAATATAGTTATGAAGCCCAAATTTTTTTCTAAAAGTTGCTGAGTAGCAAAGCAACAGTATTGAATTGACAAATTCAGAAATTTCAAATTAATTATTTTGTATTCTATTGTTTTATGAATTTCTTATGTATTCTATTGTTTTATGAATTTCTTATGTATTCTATTGTTTTTATTTCTTATGTATTTCTTTGTTTTTGTAATTTTTTATGCTTGAGAAATGTATTTTGATCAATATAAAGACAAATTTAATCAATCAAAAGGCTCAGAAGGCACAATTATCAGTGTTATAAAGAAATTTAGAAAAAAGCAGTATTTTGTACACAAACGCATGCAAAATGACGATTTTCGTTCAATTAAGGCCTGACATGCAATTACGTAATGTTGCGTAACGCGACAACGGAGTATCCGATTTTTTCGAACTTGGTGTCAAAATTTGCGAGACACTTGAAAGAAAAAAGTCATAAAGCGCCGGGTTGCGATTCGCAGCGGTTGCGCGGCAGTCGCGGATTTCGTACAGGGGTACAGTCTGAATAGGGTTAAAGTTCGTTTTAGTTGGATAATCCCTAGCATAAACATGGTTAGGACCACTTGAGAGCGCAATGCCCGGTCAAGAAGGGTTATTGCTATCAATTTGTTTAAATTATGTCATTTAAATCACGTGATCGCAAAGCGCAAATATTGTATTTACCATTTAATAATTCGGAAAGCAGGGCAGTCTGATCTGTTTGGGCTGCAATTTAATTTTGTGTAAATGATAGAATGCGAGAGTGAACACAAATTATGCCATTAAATGATTTTAAAGCAAGGCAAGTGATGCTCTCGCCCCCCCCCCCAAAAAAAAAAAAAAATGGAAAATGTTAACATTATAATCACTTTAATATAAATTCCCTTTTCGCTTTTGAATTTGATAATAACCTCAATATACGGGAGAAAAAAAATGTGAGAGCAAAAAAAGGAGGGCCAAATTTTCTTTCCTCTTCTATATCAATACGAGTTAAATTTTTGAAAAAGATAGACCTCTTTGAAAACTATAATATAATCTAACACTCAATTGCGTATATTAGGGATTTTGCTGCATGTCGTCTCTTATGGGATGTTTTATCTTTTGATTGGTTCCTTTATTAACAAAAAATAAAATAAAAATCATTCGCTTTTGTCTGTTTATTAGGGACCTAATCTTCTTAAATTTTCTGTATATAGAAGCGATATAAAAAGTGGTTTGAAACCTAATTGTTTTACATTCTTCTTTTTTTTTCTCCCTGTGTTATTCTGCCATGTAGCCCTCTTCAGCCTTTGTCTTTGTACCCACCACTTTGCTTTTGGGGTAGGACTTTGAAGCCATTTAACTAGCAGAAATAGTAAAGGTGATATATTAACGAAGGTTTAAAAAACCCCACACGCATTGACCAGAGAGATATATAATTCTTCATTACAATTCCCAGTTATCTGTATACGTATATTATTGTATCCGTCAAAACTGCCGATTATCGTAATGATCTTCGTGTTCAGAGCGTGATTGCACATACAAGCTTATCAAGTCTACAATCATGACAATCAACTTGAATGCGATTTCTAAAACAATAAACCTATCCAAAACTAGGTAATTGGCCTTTACTTACCTGCAGAGTGGTGATAATGCTTCCTCCAATAAAGTAAAGATAATACAACTGCTACAAGGAGTATAAACACGGCGGCAATCGGCAGGACTGTAGTGAGAACGAATAGAAGTTAAAATTTATAATCACGTCTAGAAGTTCATGCACTGCAAAAACGCTGGTGTTAAATATGCATGCAGTAACACCGAGCTGGTGTTAAACCCGTGGCGTTAGATTTTGGAATTAGCTTGCTATCTAAACACCACTTGGTATCAATACAAAATCTGAAAAACCACTTTGTTGAAATTTTTGCAGATAAAAGTAATTGATATATTTTAATTTCCTGATATCATAAACACAAAAATAGCAACAAATTTAGCTTTAGTTTATGAAGTTTACTAAATATTTTCTAGCACCAAAAGCTGGGGTTGTTTAACACAGGCCTAGCATAAATATGCATCCACACCAATTGGTGTTGAATTAACACCAACAAGAATCGCATCAACACCCATGGTATCAGACTGAAGCATATCAACACCATCTGGTATCAAATTGAAAATTAACACCATGAAAAGTGTCAAATTAACACCATAATGCTGTGTTGAAATAACACCCAATAGTTTTAGTAATGTATTTTAACACCGAAACTGGGTTAATACACCATCAGTGGCTATGGATGGATAAATATTCTGGGGTGCACTGAAAACCTAACCTCGTCCGTCAATGGACCGACTAGCTTTAAAGCTAGTCGGTCAAGATGGACTAGTTTTAAAGCTAGTCTGTCATGTTAGTCCGTCGAGACGGACTAGCATACAACTAAATCTACATCTCTCAACTTGACAGATGAGCTTTAAAGCTCGTCCATCAAGCTTGATGCTAGTCCGTCGACGTGACCGACTAGGCCAATAAAAGTAGCTGGGTGGACCAAGTTTACCCATTAAAATGACTGACTAGCTTTTGATACAAATAGTTGCAATGTCGTTTCAATGTACATTCTCTATTTATTCTGTTTCCGAGCTTAATCAAGTTGATGCATTCTGAAACAAAGGTTGTTTTGGCTTGACAACCTGAAAGCTTACGAGACATAACATCTATCATGACAAGTATGCAATTCACTAGTACCGGTAGATTCCAAATATTGTTCTCCATTCTTCAATTGCAGGCTAATGGAATACCTTGTTACTATAGAACTCAAGAACCGGGTATTTTCTTACAGATTGCTGGTGAATGACCGGCTTAGCAACAACAGTGAATAGAAGTTGGATACAGTCAACATTCTCAAACAAAGGTTGTTTTGGCTTGATAATCTGAGAGTAATACGATAGCCGCAATAACATCAATCGTGACAAGTATGCCATTCACGAGTAGGTTAGAAATATTGTTCCATTCTTTAATTACAGGCTAATTGAATACTTCGTTACTATAGAACCCATGAACGATCTATTCTTATAGATTGCTGGTGAATGCCCGGCTTAGCAACAGCAGTGAATAGAAGGTGGTACAATATTGAATAACACGCGCATTGCGACAAAGGACATCACTATTAGTTGCATTATCTGTATGTGAATTCCAATAATGAGCAAACTGTACAGACGCACACTTGATATAACCCGTAAAGCTTAAGATTTTGATTATAATGGCGATCTCCTTCCTGTAACATGACTGTGTGAGTACTCTTTTTTAAAATTATGTTTCAGTTCACAGATAGCGTTATATTTTCACATAGATTAATGCCATAATCACCAACGCGAAAAATTATGTTTTGCCAAATCAATTTATAAATTGTATGTATTTACAACGAGAGTAACAATCACGTTGAATTATTAAAATAGAAAATTAATTCTAATAATAAATATAGGCGCCACTTTTCTTTTAGATTACTTGTATCTGAAAGACAAGAATATTGGATTAGAGGCACGACTTTGGGATTCTGAAGTGGCTCTCAAGGACAAGTGTATACGCCGAAAATGCAAAAGCAGGTAGGCCTACAACAAAAAGTCATGTTGATGCAAGCCATGGCGCGACCCCTGGGCCCCGTGCCCCCATTATTTGATAATTGCCATAATGTTAACTAATTGTTTCTCCTGCATTAATTCCTGTCTTCTGATTTATATCATCATAATCAAATGTTTATTTATTAATTTTTTTGCTCAAATTCTAGTGACGAAATGCATGTTTTTAAATCGTATCTTTATAATTTCTTTTAATATTTCAGATTTGACGTCTCTGACAAGCTGGTGAAGCCATATTGACCTCGTCCGTCATTCTAGTCTGTCAAGACAGCAGCAAGAACATCGCGGCAGAAAAGCGCGACGGACTAGCTTTAAATCCATGACCGACTAGCTGTAAAGCTAGTCCTGCTCAAAACCTCGTCAGTCTGGGCATCACTACGACTAGCGTTTATGCTAGTCCATCAAACTAGTCGGTCACGATGGACGAGCTTTAAAATTAGTCTGTCGTGACCGACTAGCTTTAAAGTTAGTCCGTCTTGACGGACTAACTTGACGGACTAGCTTACAAGCTAGTCCGTAGAGGCGGACGAGTTTTAAAGCTAGTCCGTAATACCCGGGTTGTGTTGAAGGAAAGCTAGTCCGTCGTGACCAACTAGTTTTAAAGCTAGTCAGTCTGGGCATCACTACCACTAGCTTTAAAGCTAGTCGGTCTACCCGTTTAGGTTTTCAGTGTGGTGTTAGATTTAACAACCGTTGTGCTATGAGGTTAAACTAAAATCGGATTTATTTTACATGATTTTTTCTCATAAGCCCATACTAACTATAGTCACTATAATATGTGTATTTACACCCCCTAGCATCATGTGATATCATCATACTGCAAACTATACACTGCACAAACCAGTTTATTTGTAACACCAGGACGGTATTGACAAAAAAACAAAACAATATAAGCAAACAAACGAACAAAGTAACTAATACCCTTGGAGTTAATTTGGTATTGAATCCGGTTTAATGTGAATTGCTTTACATCAGTACAGGCCCAGGCCCGTAACTAGGGGGGGGGGTCCTCTTGACACACAAAAAAGGGAAATGATTAAATGGATTTTTTGTTTTGTTTGTTTGTTTGTTTGTTTGTTGTTTTTTTTTTTTTGGGGGGGGGTGATCAATTTCTTTGGGGCCGAACGAACGCCTTAGCCTACCCCTATAGCTAATATATGGTAGATGGTACTCTTCTTGAGGGCAGAACGCAGAACATTTTTGAACTTCAACCTACCCCCCCCCCCCCCCCACCCCCCCCCACCAGTTATCGGCGGCCAGCGTAACGTGAACAAAAATTTGATGACCTTTTGCTCGCTCAGCGTAACGGCACAAATTTTGATGTACCTTTTGTCCACTTTTGCAGATTTCGAACCCTCCGTAAAAACCTAGTTACGGGCCTGCAGTAATAGTAGTACCTTGTTACGTATGCGGCGGAATCGGGGCGGGGGCACAGTTCTGACAGGGACCCACACTTTTTCATTCACTCTAAAAGTTTTTCAACAGAAATTAAGGAAACAATACCCACAAAATCCCGCTTCCCTTAAAATTCATTGCGTATACAAGGAATGAAGCACCCTTATGCCTTGGTCACATATCGTCGTACTCGCACGTGCGTGCTGTCTACTTGCAAAAACGTGGGTAAAATTTGGAAAAATCGTACGTCACGTACGTGGTGACTACCGACTCGGTACGGATTTTGGTGTGCGCAAACACGACGCAGAACTTTTAGTGCAGGAGGAACTTTCGCTGCGTGCGGGCTACGTTCGAGCTACGGATTTGCCCCACGTGCGCGCACGCACGCCCTCGGTACTGCCAAAGCACGCACAACGCGCCGACTCCGTAAGTCTTTTTAGATATTTGCGGCAGTCACTTACTGTACCGACGGCGCACTTGGCACGTGCGTGCTGCGCACGGGATAAGTGCGTGGCCCACGGTTACTTTGCTCTTGCCCATTTCAACTGTCGATTGAGTACGCAGAACTCGCGTGGATCGTACGGACTAAGCAAGTGCTCCGCACTTACAACGCGCGTTGTGCGCACTGATTTCTACTGTGCCGACTAACGTTTCGTATTCAATATTATGTATATTATAGAAAAATACTAATATGTAGGCCTATATAAAATTGAATTATGATAATATATATGTGTGTGCATGTATGTATATATGTCTAAATATTGCATAGAATCCCCTCACCTGTCAAAAAGTATTGCAGTATTGCATTCTTTTTTTCTTTTTTTTTCATTTTATGAGTCTTTATGATATTACATGTCATTGATGGCCTGAATATTGTCGACTATATTTGTATGTCCTGAAATAAGAAAATCTTCAAACATGAGAACAGTAGATGACTTGACCAAGTCATTTCTTAAACAAAGGGGAGGACGAAACAAACAAATGCCCCCAAACTAAAATTTTGGGAGGTGGGCATTATCAATAAATAAAAATCTAAAACATGTTTCATACTTCTCCCCCAAAAATGTTTACAAAAGAGATAGCATATACGGCACACCACATCACCAACAGATGAAATTTAATTTTAACATTGACAAAGACAAATTTAGTCCTGTATGCAACTTTATTCCACCAAATCATAGTCAATTTATTAACATAATTGTGTGTTGTTTTTTTTTTTGGTACAATTTTTACTATATTTTGCTGGATAATGACTGCATGTCATTTTGGCACGTATCATCCGAGTACCATCGCATAAAGATGTTCCCCTCTTGGTGACCCCCTTTTTTTATTTGGCTTTGATAATGATGACGATGAACCACAGCATCGTAAAAACAAAGTTAACTTATTTCCAATGTTAATTTGCAAAAAGCGAAACATTTCAACAGCATTCGAATAAACGTAAAAAAATATTTATTTTACGATTATTATTATTTTTTGCTGATAAATTCCATCTCCAAAAGTTTCTTTCTTGTGTTTTTCTTTTCTTCCTTTTAGGGGTAGCCTAGTCAGTCAATAGATTTCGTGAACAAAATTACGATATAAGTTTCAAGTTTCTCCGGAAATTGTTTTGATGTTATACATTTTTGAAAATGAAATCTCGCCAAAATGTACCATGAAAATGTCAAAGTAAAAAGAAACAAAAACAACAACAACAACATCACTCAAAGAAGATAAATTTGTTTCTAGCGTTGCTTAAATTGAGTCCTATATTGCAAAAAAAAAAAAAGTTCCATGCAATTTCATTGGGTTTTGCTGTATAATCAATCATTTTGATGCACATCTTCCATGGCAACGGCGTAAAAGAATCTTTCTTCTCTATAAAGAAGGTGTTCGTCTTTTACTATGCCATTTAATTGAAAAAGACAACAATTTCATTTCAGAATATACCAATCAAAATGTATAAAATGTTTGTAAAAAAAAAGCACGTATATCAGCTATGATGCAATACTTGTGATGGTACAGGTTTATATCAGTATATCATATATACTGATTATGATATCATGATACAATAACATGATATATAAATTTAAATGAATAAATATAAAATAAATAAACAAAATATATAGATATCCACCACAAACATCGACATCAAAAACTTACGTTCATCGCACTTGCACGCACTTACAACATGCGCGTGAGTACTGACACCGTACGTGAGGTGCACTTGTAAGTACGGCCTCCGTACAATAGAGATTCAAACGTACGGAGATCGTACGTTATAAGCACCTACAGCTCACTCACAACGTGCACAACGTGCGATGCACACAACTGCCCATTACAATACATGGTGTACCGGCCACGTACTGACACCTTGCGCAGTCCGTGCGTTGACGTACTCGCACCGTGCGCTTGCCACTTCCCTCCACGTTTTCAGAAAAACGTAGCGACCGTAGCCTCCCCCAAAAAACGTACGGCCAGAAAAAAAACGTACGGCGGCTTGTGAACTAGGCATTAAGGGGCCGTCACACTGAGGTAGTCCTATAACGTCATATCCCGTTCTTTAAAAAATTGCTGAACGGGCTTTGGTCGGGTTGGGACTTACAACTTTGAAATTTTTTTTTTTCTTGAATACAATACTAGGCAGTTCATAAATAGTCCTCTTTACGTCAATTTCGTCTTTATCGCGTCCGCAATGCGTTGTCATCCAGTTCAGACAGAGTAAACCGCTCGTTCACTCTATACCGTTCGTAGGACGTCCAAACCGTCACTAAAAGTGTCCATGCACAGCATGATAAAAGTTAGGTACCATGTTCGTAGTACCTCATTCTCGTTCAAAGTAAGTCCTTCCCGAACGTTGTCACTATGTTTAATTTTAGAACTGGAAGCCAGTCCGATTTTTGTTAGCATGTTAAAAAATATCGGAATGCCTTTCCGTTCTCTCCGTTCGGGCCCATTCGCCAAGTTTGTAAACAGATTGTAAACGGTCTGTTCTAGATCGTAAAAGGTTTTTACTACGTTTAGTCCGTGTGTAAACAGATTGAGCCCGTTCACCAAGAACTACCAAGAACGTAGTGAGAACTAGTTCAGTGTGACAGGGATTAGGACATGCCGTTCTGCTTCAAAATTGAAACGTCTTGCTGTCCAAGCACGTGCTATAAAGTTCTAAGCAGATTGAAATAGGTCTCAAGTACGTCCACTCCGTGTGTACATAGATTAGTCCCGTTCTGCAATAATTTCAATGACATGGTAAGAAATCGTTTAGTGTGATACTATTATAAGCGAACAGATCAGCTGTTTAATTGCCACCAATTAATCGTTACAATTAGAGAAATCTCACAACTTAAAAAAAGTGTGAAAAACGGCCATTGGTCCGAAAAGAACGTGTACGTTTGACCGAATTATTTCTGGATTAAGATGAAACAACATTTGTATAAGTCCTCAATACGTCCATCACGTCTTTGCCTAGTCTGAAGTCAGTTTGTATCTAGTTAAAGGGGAATTATCCCCTCAGAGAAATTTAGCTTCAGTGAATGGAGACAAACCCCCAAAACATATTGGGGAAAGTTTCAGAAAAATCAGGCAATGAATAAGAGAGATATGAATTTTTAGATTTTGAGATCACTTATGATATGGAGATCCTCCAATTGGCAATTCGACCATGATGTGTGATGTAATGCAGGGAGATCTTTTCCATATCTATTGTACACATTGTACTAAAATCCTCTTTTTTCTTGATTCTAAAGGGAGAATAAAGAATCTTTTTATGGGATGACTTGTAAATATATGCAAGTCATAATATATCATGAAAAGAAAAGCTGTTCTATCATTAGAATGAAAATAAAGAGACATTATGAATAGTCTTTGTGCACAACATATGGGGAGTTCTCCCTTTGTGACATCACAAATGGTGACCGCGTTGCCAATGGGAGATTTCCTATGTCATTAGAGATCTCAATATTCAAATACTCATAACTTTCTTATCATTTATCCGATTTTCACCAAATCTTCGCTAATGTGCTGATTTGATTTTTCTGCATCCACAGTAAGCCAACTATCTACAAAGGGACAATTCTCCTTTAAGATCGGGTTAAGTGACCGTTTCAACGAAGCAGAGCCCGTCTGAAATAATCAAAACCCGTCCCCAGTTAGTTGGAACTCGTTCTTATTTAATTCCAACTCGTTTCCAATGCGTTTTGTCCCGACCTAACTAGTTCTGGGTCGTTTTGAATCCGTCAAAATCCGTTCTTACTCGTTCTCACCTCGACCAAACGGCCTCGAGAAAGTTCTTCTCGTTCTTACTGCGTCATTATCCGTGGCTAGAACGTGCTGAACGTAAATGCGCGCCCGTTCTGCAATAAAAACCTAGTCCGTTTTTGCCAGACCTTATGTGTCTCCGTAACTTCAAGCTGATGATGATAATGCAATGCTCGTTTGTAAAACGTCCTAGCACATTTTTAGAACGATTGAACTATGGGCGCCCGATAATTTTGAACACTTTTTTGAAAATCCGCCCGAGCTAGTCCATGAAGTTCGTAAACAGATCGTAAGAAGTATTTACTACGTCCACTCAGTTTACACGCAGACTATGCTCGTTCGGCAAAATTTGCAAGAACGTAGTAGGAACGAGCCTAGTTTGACGGGGGTATTACTTTACAATAAAATACGGTACCACAATACAATAGAATTATCTAATTCCAAACCCTGGTGTTAATACCACCGTCACACTGAGCTCGTTCCTACTACGTCCTTGCAAATTTTGCCGAACGGGCATAGTCTGTGTGTAAACTGAGTGGACGTAGTAAATACTTCTTACGATCTGTTTACGAACTTCATGGACTAGCTCGGTCGGATTTTCAAAAAAGTGTTAAAAAAAATCGGGCGCCCATCTCGTCCTAAAATTTAACGGGGTGGCAACGTACCTGAAACGAGATGGACGTACTACATACGAAATTGCCGTGCCTAAATCGTTCTAAAGATGTGCTAGGACGTCTTACAACGAGCATTGTATATTCATTATCAGCTTGAAGTTACGAAGACGCATGAGGTCTGGCAAAAACGGGCTAGGTTTTTTTTTTATGGGAAACGGGCACGCATTTGCGTTCAACACGTTCTAGCTACGGATAATGACGAAGTAAGAACGAGATGAACTTTCTGGAGGCCGTTTGGTCGACGTAAGAACGAGTAAGAACGGATTTTAACGGATTAAAAACGACCCAGAACTAGTTAGGTCGGTACGAAACGCATTAGAAACGAGTTGGAACTGATTAAGAACGGGTTGCAACAAACTGGGGACGGATTTGGATTGTTTCAGACGGGCTCTGTTTCGTGGAAACGGTCATTTTCACCCGATTTTAACTAGATACAAACAGACTGCAGACGAGGCAGAGACGTGATGGACGTATTGAGGACTGTATATGAACGTTGTTCATCTTAATCCATTAGGTCAAATGTACGCGTTCTTTTCGGACTTATGACCGTTTTTCGTATTTATTCTAAAAGTTGTAAGATTTCTGTAATTGTAACAATTAATGTGTGCCAATTAAACAGCTGATTTATTCGCTTATACTACTATCACACTGAACAATTTATTACCATGTTATTGAAATTATTGCAGAACGGGCTAAATCTATGAACACACGGAGTGGACGTACTTGAGACCTATTTCAATCTGCTCAGGACTTTATAGCACGGGCTTGGATAGCAATACGTTTCAATTTTTAAACAGAACGGCATGTCATAATTCCCGTCACACTGAGCTAGTTCTCACTGCGTTTAAGGTAGTTCTTGGTGAACGGGCTCAATCTGTTTACACACGGACTGAACGTAGTACAGACCTTTTAGAATCTAGCACAGACCGTTTACAATCTGTTTACGAACTTGGCGAACTGGCCCGAACGGAGAGAACGGAAAGGCATACCCATTTTTTTTGAACATGTTAAAAAAAAAATCGTACTGGCTTTAAGTTCTAAAATTAAACGTAGTGACAACGTTCCTTAAACGGGTAGGACTTACTCTGAACGAGAAGGACGTAATGAACACACACCATCCAGTTATGAATATCCGGTTTGTTTTGGATAAATGTAAAACAGTTGTCTGTAAAATCTTAAACCCAATGACAATGATTGTTTTACATCATTCCTTGTAAAACTGACAAAACAAGTGATGATGTTTGAATTGATTTTTGTCAATTTCTTTTTTGATAAATAAAAATTGTGTTCGCGTTTAAACTTTTGCGCCTATTCTAATTTATTTATGGTGTGGTTTTTATTTATCATTCTCTAATTAGTAATCAGAGTTCAATGTGTCAAAATTTATCCTTTAGTCCAGGTTACCCCTGGCTAAGAAGTCAAGACTTTTGTTTTGAAGCTAATTTATCGTGGCTCACCCCCCCTCCCCCCCTTGCTGAAGACGACTAGAGATATGTAGGCCAACTCGCCCTTCGTGCTCTTTTCTACTCCTATAGCTTCATATTTAAGTTCCCCATTTAGCAATTCCTTTTTCAACATTTCTATAATTTCTTGCATTTTCATTAATTTTCCTTTTCTGTGGGTCACATTTCGTTGGGGTACCTCTGAATCTGCCAAACCTAACATCCTTTTGAGGGAAGGAGTAGCCATTCATAGATTGGAAGGGGTGGTTAGCAATTCAGCAACTATTCCCCTCCCAATTTGTCATTACAAAAGTGTTACTCCATGATAAAAGTACTGTAATAATATTGTAACAGAAAGAAAAACCAAGGGGTTGGCATAAAAATCAATATATAAAGCATTTAAAGAGAGGGATGATGTCCTCCGGGGGAGTTGTCCTCCGGGGGAGCTGTCCTGCGGGGGAAGTTGTCCTCCAGGGGAGTTTGTCCTGGGGGAAGTTATCCTCCGTGGGAGTTGTCCCGGGGGAGCTGTCCTCCTGGCCAGGGACTCGTCCTTGGGGGGGGGGACCTGTCCTCCGGGGGATGTCCTGCGGGGGAGTTGTCCTCCGCGGGAGTTGTCCTCCGGGGTACAGTCACCGGGGGAGTTGTCCGGTGGGAGTTGTCCCCGGGGGAGTTGTCCTCCGGGGGAGATGTCCTAGAACCGCCTGGGGTCTATAAGTGGTTATCAATTATTACAATTTATCTACGCTATATACGAAGCAGACTGACTTGATAAAATTATTTCCTACCGAATTTGATTACATTATGTTTGGAAGGTACACCCAGACTTGGTGACGTCATTGAGTTTGGAAATCTGATATCGGGTCCGGAAGTGACGACATCATCTTCAAGGATAACAGTAACTGTTGCAGTCCTCTGGTTTTGAGACCCAGGAATGTTGGATGCCACACAGACATATGGCTTGTCACTTGGTAGTGCTACAGCAGATATTGACTTGTTCTTAGTTCCATCGTCATTGATTATCTTAAATGTCTCTGAGGTGGCATACCTTCGAGATTCGTGGAGAAAGAAGATGTCTACAGTCGGAAAATATCTGTAAACACTACACGTGATGTTGACGGAATTTGACGTTTGAACATTACAATGATCTCCATAGTTCATCTCCATGCATTCATTGATGAACGGATACGGTTCCTTTGGTAAGGCTAAAAAAAAATGAAAAAGAGAGAGAGAGAACAAAAAGAAATGGTTGTCACATCTCATGAAACTTTTGATCTTCCTGTATTATGAAAATTAAACTATCTGTTGTCAGGACACAATTCTGAAATCGTCTGCATCAAGATCACTTATAGAACGAATTCCAATGTAAAAATGTCCAAAAATGTCTTATTGTCTAATAGCACGCAGTCATGAATCCCACAAGCGCCAAACTCGAGACTTAAAACGAGCACTGAGAAAGAACAGAGGGTTTTTTTTTGTTTTTTTTTTAGCGGGCACAGCAACAGACCCAATTTTCCGATGCCCAACTTGTGGACGGTATGTCTGTGCCAGTCCAAGATCAGACTTTTCAGCGACCGGCGTACACACTACACTGTTAGAACGCGGTTTAAAAATTTCGCTGTCTAAAAAATTGTTGGTTTAAAAGTTAAACATTCTTGATTAATATCTAAACATTGTTGTTTAAAACCGGAAACGCGAGGTTTCATAGCATAAAAAAAGACCTGTTTAAAGATTAGAGCTTAGATATTAAACAGTTTTGTTTAAACAGGCCGAGGCAAATGTCACGTGATAGTCATGAGCTAATGGCATCACTCGTTACATGCAAGGTAAATCGACGCAACATTTCAATCATGGCGAAGGAGTTATGCCCCACACATTAAATACGCGGATGTACAGATGTGTTGGCTCAGTGGATAGAGCGTCTCCCTCATTATCGAAAGGTCGTGAGTTCGATACCCGGCCGCGGTAACCACAATTTGGAGCGTTTTTAATTTTGGAGAGAAGCGTTGAACAATACTGTTGATATTTTAAACAACCATTAAACAGCAGGTTGTTTAAAATTTTAAACAACAGGTTGTTTCAACTTTCAAACAACAAGAGTGTTATATTAAAGTTCTAAACAACTACAGGTTGTTTAATTTCTAAACAATGCTGTTTGATTCACCGATTAACATGCAGTTGTTTAAGATTTTAAACTTTTAATTTTTTCTAACAGAGTAGACTCCCTAGTCATTTCTTTCAACAAATGGACATCCACGAGAACGAGGAATCAACCACCAGTTTTGAAATAAGCCTTTTGCCTTTCTATCTTGTTTTTGGTTTAGTCAGAGTAAACTAATTAGGGTACATGCAGGTAATATGGGCCCCCTAAGCTCATTTTCCTAATTTGCATAAAATTACAAATTGACACACAGTCTAATCTTTGTTTATATGAATCAATAACTACTGCTTTAACTTTTATTGTGAAGAAAAACAAATATCACCAACCCCCCTGTCTCCAATATTCAAATGTTGACGTCATTACCAAAGTGCCCATATTACCTGCATGAGCAGGTAATATGGGCACATGTATTTAATGTATGTTTTAAAAACTACAATGACTCTACCATGTCTGGAATTTGCTTAAAATGTTAAAAATCATTAACTTTAAGATATCATTTGAAATTATAAGACCCTTCAGTAAATACTTTGACTATATATTTCATTCTTTTGTATTTTGTATATTATTCCTTTTTTTAAATTTAAATATTATTTGAATTATACAAGTCAATATAGGCCCACGATATGTTATTTATATTAATTATATACTGTGAATATACCCAAAAAAAATCGTAGCAAAGAGATTGATGCCTCATCCCAATACTAAGTACCAGAATCATTTCCGCCATTTTGGATGGCCCATATTACCTGCACTAATGTTGCTGTGTTAGGCAAGCATTCAATGCCACCTTGCACCCCTTCACTACAACAAATTAACCTCTACACGCAAGTATGATCAAAATGAAACTATAAGCTTACTAAATATACAAAACAATTAAGGTTACCCCCTCAAACACTCTTTCACCATCACATTCTGTGAACTATCAAATTTTACATCAGGGTAAAAAAATGCCGTAAGTCTTACCTACCTTGTTGGTTTTCAGCAATTTTCTCAGAGAAATTTCGGCATCAGATGCTCTCACGACGATATATGTTCGTATACAGTTCATATGAACAACATTATGGTGCTCACACCGGTCACCGGTCACCGGTCGACGGTCACGACATGATTTGCTTCAGGTGGCCCATATTACCTGCATGTACCCTATCAAAAGAATTGCTACTAATATGTTTGTTAAATCTGCGTATTTTTCTTACCTAATACTACCACGTCGGTAAAATTATGAATCAGGATCCCCAAGTAGTTGGAAATCAAGCACATGTAAAGGCCTTGGTCTTTTATGCTGATATTCTTTATGATTAAAGAAAAGTCCTCATCCATCTCACAGGTTTTATCCAGAACACATGACCCGGACTGCGGCTCTCCTTCAATCCAGCTGATTAAGGTGGGTGCTGAGGTCGGGATGTCCCCTTTCTTCCAAAAGACAGCAATCGGCGTTCCATAGAAATCACATGTCAAAACAACTCTGCCTCCTTTTTCAACAGTTTTTTGTAATTGGGTATACACAAAGCCATCAGGTACATTGCTGCAGATCACTGTACATAAACGATAACACATAATACACTGTTCGTCATAAAGGTGGAATATTTTTTTCTGGCTCAAGCGACATTATGTTGCTCCGGTTTTAAATTCTTGAATGTGTTTGTCACCGCTTTCACTTTCCTGGATCCTGGGTATATATTGAACGTTCCCTCAACCCTTCCCGGGGATTTTTCTTTAAAAAAGTTTGTCACCCCCAGAAGATGGCCATTTTCGTCATTTTTTCTTATTTTTGGGGCCCTTTTTTGTTCACTCGACCCACCAAGGCCCCTCCAGTCTTACCCCAAGGAAACACGTCTGAGGTGGAGATTTGTTATTGTTCTTTAAATTAAATCTAAATTTATGGTTACAGGCTCGACTCTTTTGTCTAGGGGAGGGGTCAAAATTTATTTGATTGGGGTTCAACACTCATTTTATTCATTTTTACACCATGGAAAATTTCTATCTTCCCTAATAAATTGTATTGTAAAATCTCAACCAAACATAAATCAAAATAAAATATTATCAATAATGACTATTTACAGCCTTATCTTCACTGCTAAACAAAACTTAAGGGGAGAATGATGATATTTAAGGGTTAAAGGTTGTTTTCCATTTCTTTTGTTTTCAGCATAAAGATGGAATAAAATATTCCGAATTTTCACCAATCTCGTTTTTTTTACTTCAACCCCTCCCCTAGACAAGAGACCTTAGCCTGTCCCCAGAAATATAGATTTAACTTAAAGAACAAAATAAAACAGTTCACCTCAGTCGCGTTTCCTGGGGGTAGGACTGGGGGGGGGGGGCTTGATCGGCCGGGAAAACAAAAAGGGGCCCCAAAATGAGAAAAATGACAAAAATGGGCATCACGGGGGTCGACAAAACTTTTTTGGAAAAAGGTTCACGGGAACGGTTGGGAGAATGTCCAAGATATAGCCAGGGTCCCAAAAAGTAAAAGCAGGGACAAACATATTCAAGAAATTAAAGTCAAAGCAAAATCATGTCGCTATAGCGGCAAAAAATATTCCACCTTTATGACGGACAGTGTATAAAAAGGTGAACCTAACCCCTGATCGAAATGTTCTTTTCAACAAAATAATTTAAAGCAAAATTCCTTGGCCTGAGTAAATGTCAAAAAAATAAAATGGATCCATAGGGTGTGTATTTATAATGTTTAATCACGGATGTGTATCGTGTATCATATCCAACCCTTTTTCACTTGGCCTAAGGCCTACAGTTGCTTGTTCTGCACAATTCTTTGGGCTCAAGGGAAGTGCACTGTAAACATAAATTAGTCATTGGTGCTTATAAATTAGTCAAAACGACTAATTTATATTAGTCCAGTCTCAGTGACTTAATTACCTCAGTCAAGACTACTTTAGGTAAGTCATTTTGACCAATATAAACAAGTCATTTAACAAATTACTTGTTTACATTGGTCAAATGACTAACAAATGACTTGTAGGCCTACAAAAGACTTATTTATGGTCAGAGGCTAGGCCTACGGCGCACGTAACAGTGATTCGCGGTCACGGACACATGCCGACATGGTAAAGACAAAACGACATCGAATGCAACGCCCAAGAATTCGATCCATCTCAGGATATCGTTGAAAATGCTTTTAAAGACCAAGGTAAGTTTATGTCATAATTCTATAATTTTTAACGCGAATCCCGAGCATGGAAGAAATTGTGACATTAAATTATTACTAGCAGCAGTGCCCGTAGCAGCACAGGGGGGAGGCACATCAGTATATTTAATGTGGTTTGTTACATTATAGAAATTTAATTCTGACATTAAAAAAAAAAAAAAAAAAAAAAAACATGATTGTCACCCGACCCACGCCCACTTTTTATTTATTTATTTTTTTGTTGAAAATATATAAATAAAGAAGGAATGTTATGTTATCATAATTACATATAAAATGTTTCGATACCATGCCAACAGTCCACCATAGATGTTATTACCTTTCCCTTTCTCTCTCTATCTTTCCCCTATAATTTCCCCTAATTAGTTTCGAAAAAATAAATAAAATCGGCCTTCGGCCTCCAAGAAAATAAGGACACATATCAGTCATAGAGGGTGGGGTTAAGTCCGTCCATTGGGTATTTTTTTTTTCCCTCCCATTTTTATTTTAAAAAAGAAAAATATTATTTTATATTTACTTTTCGATCAATTTGGCGTCCCTTTCAGGTCAGTTAGCGCCCCTCTTAGGTAAATTTGGCGCCCCCTTAAGCCCCCCAATCAAAGATACGCGCATGTTACTTATAATTCTACTTCTATTTTTCTTTTTCTTTCCGTATTTGGCCCCTATATATTTTTGTTATCTTATATCAGTTCAATTGAAAACCTTTCTTTTCAGAAACGTATAATTAGATATGAATGCTTTATCAAAACATTATCCTTGAAGCGTGCCCATCAACACAAATATCAAAAACACCCCCCCCCCCAAAAAAAAAAAAAAAAAAAAAAAAAAAAAAAAAAAAAAAAAAAAAAAAAAAAAAAAAGAAGAAGAAAAAAAAACAACGAATCCAGTTAGGCTGAGAGGTATATATTACAATGTGCATGATATCTGCATGAAATAAATTGTGTAAGTGACATGTGAGCTTTTTAATTGCTTCAAATTACATTTTGCTCGCTTGTTCTGGTCCATTGGCAGAACAATTATCCCCTTAGTTTATTTGCTTTTCCCGTATAACGTAATTTATATTCAATTTGAAATATCATAATTTTAGTGGTTTGGTTTAGCCTTTCCATTTCCCGGCTGTCCTATACTCCCTTACTATTTACTTTATTTCTCTGTCTCTCTCTCTCCGTTCCTCCTCTCCACCTCCTCTTACAATTTTTTTTTTTTTTAAATCCAACTATATTATTTCATGACATCTTAATGGGTCGATGGAGTACTGGGAGCCCTAACTGAACTGTTAGTAGTAAACAATTCTAAGAGGTTCATTTTCTTTTGGGGCCATGCATTGGTAGAACGATTTCCCATTAATTATTTGATTTCCCCCTCATATAACGAATATTATATTTATTTTGAAATATTATTTGATTTTCGATTAGTGGTTTGGTTTAGCTTTTATATTTCCCGGCTGTCCTATACTCCCTTACTATTCATTTCATTTCTCTCTCTCTCTCTCTCTCTCTCTCCGTTCCTCCTCTCCACCTCATGTATAACATGTTTTTTTTTTTTGTTTTTTTTTTTTAATCCAACTGTATTATTTCATGACATCTGAATGGGTCGATGGAGTACTTGGAGCCCTAACTGAACTGTTAGTGGTAAACAATTCTAAGAGGTTCATGTTCTTTTGGGGCCATTGGTAGAACAATTTCCCATTAATTATTTGATTTTCCCCTCATATAATGAATATTATATTCATTTTGAAATATTATTTGATTTTCGATAATTATTATGAAAATTATATCTATTTTGAAATGTCATAATTTTAATAGTTTGGTTTCTCTTTAAATTATATTTATTTTGAAATATCATAATTTTAATAATTTAGTTTCTCTTTTAATTTTCCGGCCACCTTACTGTTGTAGTTTATATATCTCTCTGCGCATCCTGTCCATCTCCTCCATAACATGGATTTTATTATTATTATTATTTTTATATGACCCCCCTTTTCTCTCTCTCACTCTCTTTCTCGTTGGGGTGTATATTTTTTATGACGCCCTCTTTTTGAAATTCATTCCGACATTTAAAACAAAAACAAAAAACGTAAGACAGTTTCAGCCGACCAATGTCCATTTTTTGAAATTACTGTTGTTGTTTAAAATATATAAATAAAAGAGGAATATTGTGTTATTATGCTACGTGTAAAAATGTTTTGATACCTTGAAAACCGTTCACCACAGATTGTTTATTCCTTTTCCCCTTCTCTCTCTCCCTCTCTCTCTCTCTTTCTCTCTTTCTTTCTTTTTTCTCTCTCTATCTTTCCCCTCCGAGAGATCTATTTCAAGTTTCATTCTTATATATATTTTATATATACGATTAGACTTCTTTTCCTTCTAGATTTTGCTAACTTTGCATTCGTAATCAATATCAATAATCACAAAAAAAAACAACAAAAAAAAACAACATTTCAGGTTCTGCTGATCAACGAATTATTCAAATTTAATATAGACCACTTACTTTTATCCTTTTATCGTTCCATCCTCTTTCTACTCATAGTTTTACTTTCGTTTTCTTTTCCTTTCCGGATTTGGCCACTAAATATTTTTACTCACCTTATATCGGTTTAATTGAAGACATTCCTTTTCAGAATGTATCTCAGGTATAAAAAATTTTATCAAAAACAAAATTCTTGAAGCGCGCAACCCTGCCCTGAACGGACATGTCAAAAACAAAATCCAAGAAAATACTTTACAAAAAAAAAAAACCGAATCAAGTTAGACTGAGAGGTATATGAGATTATAAGTTTATGATTTACCCCGTAACCAGTAACATAATATAGGCCTATAATAATTTTTAAAAAATTATAATTTTAGTGGTTTGGTTTCTCTACCGGCTGTCCATCCTCCCTTACTATTTTACTATTTATCTCTCTCTCACTTCTCTATAACATGTATATATATATATATATATTTTGTTTATGACGCCCCTTTCTGTCTCTGTCTCTGTCTCTGTCTCTCTCTCTTTTTTGTCAAGTTGTTTGTTTGTTTGTTTATTTGTTTGTTTGGTGTGATTAACTTTGTTTTTGCGTTCTTAAAGACACCATAGCGATCGATCGGCAGAATTCCGTCTATCCTATCTCATCGAAAATGGCAAGATTACATCCAAACAGTCCTATTTTATGACTTCTGAATGTCACGATGCACTGCTTTGAATCCTAAGTGATATGTTGAGCAAAGTGGTAAAACTGAAAAAGCAACGATGGCGACAAACATTCGTTCCAATGCTCGATACCCAAAGAATATAGAGGGAAAGAGTAGGACTTCGCGCGTTCATGCAATGCAGTACAGATGCAATCGAAATGTGTAGGGTCTTGCTGCGGACAACCCGGCCGCGCAATACGTGAGAACGGTACTACACATTTTCGGGCAGTGGCTGTTCTCCGTTTTATTTTCCTTCAGCTTCAGCAAATTTTCGTCTGTCCTTTTTCATCGAAAATGGCAAGATTACATCCAAACCAGCGACTTAAATCCGTGTCGAGGAGTGGGGGGGGGGGATGAGTGAAATAATTTGCCAACTTGTCGTGATCTTGTTTGGCATACACAAGCACTACAGTGACGCAAGGAACGTTATTTATACCCACATAGCAGTGGCAGTGGCGGATTTGAGAGGAAGTGGGTGTGATAGAATTTGTCTTTGAATGTACGGTATGCTTCTAGCTTTTATGGCTGCCTTGATTACTGTTCATTTTAGTAATGAAAAAACTAAAGCGAGCGCGAAGCGCGAGCCAAAAATTTTATTTAATGAAAAAAAAGTTTGAGATATTTGTGCATTATATTTCCTATTTAGTATCAGCGAGCGCGAAGCGCGAGCCGAAAATTTTAAGCTGAAATTGGATATGTTTGTGCATTAAAGGTCCTATATAGTATCTGCGAGCTCGAAAAAAAAATAATAAAAACGAAAAACTAAAACATATAGTAGGTCCCTATAGAAGCAGAATGGATTTGAAAGTGTCTTTGAATGTACATGTATGCTTTAAAGAATCATAATGGCTGCCTAGATTTCAGTTTATATCCGTAATTGAAAAAGTAATGCGAGCGCGAAGCGCAAGCCGAAAATTTTAAGGTAAAGGGTTGAAATATTTGTGCATTGTAGTTCCTATTCATTATTAGCGAGCGCGAAGCGCGAGCCGAAAATTTTAAGCTGAAACTGAATATATTTGCGCATTAAAGGTCCTGTATAGTATTCGCGAGCGCGAAAAAAAAAAACAAACACACAGCAGAGGCGGCGCACAGTGGGCCAGGCGTCAGCAAAAGTGCGCCAAAACTGGTTTCTGGTCACCTAACCAAGTTTGTTTTTTTAATATTCTCAGCAAAGATAGCAACCTCTTGAACATCTCCATAAAATATTTCATCATGAAATTGATTTTTAGTTGGTTATTTTTCTTTGAAATGACCAGAAAATGACTTGTTAGTGGTACACCATGTGTAAATGACAAATTTTCGTTATTTAGGATTTTTTTACTAAATGGGTTGTTCAATATATTTAAAATCTCATTTGCTTGTTTAAGAATGATCATTTTTAGTGCCCATAGAATTTAAAGACAAATAATTAATCCATTCGGAAGTAATTTTGGGAGAAACCACTAAATAATGGGGGAAAATTGCATTTTTTTATTCATACGCATAAATTTTCAAAATTGCTGCCGATTGCTGCACTCAAAATACAATGAGAGTCTTTGTTATAGTTTATGCTTTACATCAATACCAAAATTAGCTGCAACCTCCTGCAACCTTCGGATATATAACCAATTTTCCATCCGCATGTTCGCCTATTTTACCGTCAAAATCTGCTAAAAAGCGATAATGCGCACGTATTGCGCACACAAAAGTCTCACCGTAACTGCGTAAGTGGCGTTAATATTTCAATTGAAAGCCGAAAAACCGAAGCCAAAACACATGGATACAATTATTTTCATAGAAATACAGACATGTGTGCTCTATGGGGTGATATATAGTCTTTAGACTGTTACCCCCCCCCCCCCTAACCTATCAATTTCATGACCACTCATCTGAATTGATCTTAATATGAAATAGTAATGGTATTTAATTGGGGGATCACCTATGTCATAATAGGTTATTATCATTTGTTTCCAAAAAAAATTTTTTTGTAATAAAGTCATAACCGATCATTCTTAAATTATGACTTGTATTGATCACCGTATATATTTTGCTACTTCGGTCGGGAGAACATGTAAGACTGCCTACTCATAACACATTTTAACTGTGTCTTTATCATTATGCTCTCTTTCATTTTTAAATTTATAGTTTGATATCATTGTTATTTTGTCTTTCAAATTTCTGCACTTTCTGGACCCCATGGAAGATCAGCATTGTGTTTACAAAGCTGAATGGGCCATGAAGCCATTTATACATCTTTTATTTATTTTTTATTATATGTTTATATGATAACTGTATTTTTTATTGTTGCGATTTGGAAAATACAATACAATACAATACAATAAGTTCAATTAGAGAAGGAATCGTAGATATATAAATTGCAATAACTGTTCCGTCATAATCAAGAACAATTAGCCAAAATCAAAATGATTTTCTTCTTATTTGATGAATAGGCATACTGGTCTCATCAGGAAACCCGTATTTTTATGAATAAAAAAAAGAGACTCCCCTTTCAGTAGTTCTTAAAACCCCATTTAAGTTCCAAATAATATATAAATTTTTCTTTAAAAAGGCATTTTTCCTCGTCCATTTAAAAAAACCAGTATGTTAATGAAGTCAGATAATTTAAAAGATACTCTAATCATGTTAACAATGTTTCCATGGTCTATAAACCCCATACACACCTCACTTATGAAAATAATGCCAGTTATGTAACTTTTACAAAGAAATTATGGTGTTTCTCATGTCTTGAAACCCCCTATAAGTCCCACTAATCAAAGTAAAATGAATATGCCTATGTGTTACTATTAATATTTGTCTTGTCCAATCAGAAAAAAGCATTTTAATGACGTCATAAGTTTTTGAAATTGTTCTCATCGAATTCTGCGGGTCTGAAAACCATAGTAAGCCTTCTTTTAAGAATTAAGTTATCCGTCTTCGGTGAGGAATTAGTTTTGTCGCACTTTTAGTTCATTCTGGCCCACTGTGCGGCGTAACGGATTTGGAAGTGGGGTCTCAATGAAAAAAGGGCACATTTTCTAAAAAAAGGGACACTTTATATCAGAGGCATATATAGACCTAACAAGAAATGTATTTGAAGAGGGAGGGCCGGGGGTACGAAGAAAATTTGTCTTTGAATGTATGCTTTTAAGAATCATAATGGCTGCCTTGATTCCTGTTCATTTTAGTAATGGAAAAAGTGCGCGAATGTTTAAACTAAAAATTGGAGATTATAAATCCTATTTAGTATCAGCGAGATCGAAGCGCGAGCAGAAAATAATTTTAGTATCCATTGAGAAGATACATTTTACATGCTTTGTTTAAAAAAAAAAAAAAAAAAAAAACAGCAATAGACAACGAATCCACAATCTTTGCTATAAAATTTTGTGGGCTGCAGGCCCCAATTAATTAGCCCTCCACCAACCTAGCCTGCACACAACTACATTAATGTTTTTGATTGTCAACAACACCCTTTCCTAATGTTTGTCCCCAGACGAGGAGAAGGGGTGTATTGGGTTTTTGACAGACATGTATTAATCAGATACATTGGATCCAACCTTTTTATACTTAGGTTACTGTTTGATGCGACCTCGCAGAAAAATTTGGGGTTTTGGGGGTAAAAAAAAAAGGCATTTTTTAGTATTGAGAGCGCTATTTTAACCAATAACACAATTATCTAGTGTATTTTTTTTTTTCATTTCTTTCTTGAAAACTGGGGGGGGGGGGGGGATGTTTGTACAGGCCATCCCCCCCCCCTCCTCAAAATCTGAATGTCACGATGCACTGCTTTGAGTCCTAAGTGATTTGTTGAGCAAAGTAGTAAAACTTAAAAAGCAACGATGGCGACAAACATTCGTTCCAAACCTCGATACCCAAAGAATATAGAGGTAAAAAGTGTAAGACTTCGCGCGTTCATGCAGTACAGATACGATGGAGGCTGTGTAGGGTCTCGCTGCTCATAACCCGCAAAATACGTGAGAACGGTACTACTCATTTTCGGGCAGTGGCAGTTTTCTATTTTATTGTCCTTCGGCTTCGGCTTCTAATATAGAGATTGTAGCCCCACATGCTCAATTCCACGTTAGTTGTATGCTTATATCATGGAATACTAGTAATTTGCAGAACACGCTCCATACTCGGATGGTGTGCTGAATGATTATAGTTATGATATGATGATC
>CALNVZ010002021.1:0-26858 GCA_940671915.1 Paracentrotus lividus | reverse complement strand
GTCACCGGTCACCGGTCGACGGTCACGACATGATTTGCTTCAGGTGTCCCATATTACCTGCTGGCCCATATTACCTGCATGTACCCTAAAATATGGCCTTAAAATGATGTCATTAAAATAGAAATAAGTCATTTGACTAATATTTGGCTTTGTCTGACTAATTAATTCTAGTCATCTGACTAAATCCAAAAGTGTCTGAAATGACTCAACTTTAGTCATTTGACTAATTAATTCTAGTCATCTGACTAAATCCAAAAGTGTCTGAAATGACTAAACTTTAGTCATTTGACTAATTAATTCTAGTCATCTGACTTAATCCAAAAGTGTCTGGAATGACTAAACGTTAGTCATCTGACTAATTCTAGTCATTTCAGACATAGGGCAGGACTAATTTTTATTAGTCAAAATGACTAATTCATGTTTAATACAGTGTGAAGCTATCTTCAATGCCCCTAAATTTGGCATTTTCCAACAGCATGAACCAGTTTATTTGAAAAAATGTAATAAAAGATGATTGGTTCGGTCATGACTTGTAAGTAAGTAAACTTCAAAATAAATCAACAAAGCACGTAGATAACAGTTTTGCAGTAAGCAGATGTTTAATCGTGAACTGAACTGGTTGTTAATTTAATTTCATATTTGTTATGGATCGACCAATTCCTTTGATATCATTATCAGTTATTAAGAAACAAAAATATTTACATGAAGGAAAAAAATATTTCGGATTTTTGGCGTGTACCTTAATGACCTAAATAGCGGGTCATGAAACATGTCATGATATCAAACAAATATATCATTTTAAAAACATATCTGGCCTATATATAATTCATTGTATTATTAACAATATCATCTATGCATTGGCGCTTATATCTTACCCGGAATGAAGCAATATACAAGGCTGATGCCAACGAATGCCCAAGCATACGGAGTAGCGGCAAAGGTAGCCATGATGGGTGTGTAAATATCACGTGGGAAGAGCCTGGCTCGTGAAAGATCATTTCGCCAAACCGTAGGGAACAAAGTCTCAATTATTACCTCGTAAATTATTTAACTGTTTAGTTCGTAGACGTATTTATGATTATATAACCAAGTGCAAATAAAGAAGCGAACGATAATTATATCACATTTCATGGTAAACGCACACAGATCAACATTTACCGCGTTTACATTGAGACTCGGCTCTCGTGTCGAATCCACAGGAAGGGTTCGACACTGCAAAGAGTGAACCTGTGATCATGTTTATACACGACAAAAAAGGCGAGTTCAACACGGCTCCCAGATCATGACCGGAAGTAAAGGACGTCATTAATGTGTGTTGAGATGTATAGCCAAATTCCATATCTGACCTCAAGGTCATCGACTTCGACACGGCTTTCTGTTTACACAACATAAAAATTGCCGTGTCGAACCCGCCTCCGGATCGAAACCTACGATTTTGGCGGAGCAAAAAAGGCGTGTCGAACCCGGTCGCGGATCACACTATCCCGTTTACATGACATAAATTGCCGTGTCGAGCACGTATTGCCGTGTCGACCCGCGACCCGAGTCCAGTGTAAACGAGTACTAGATGTGGTTTATTCTATATTATAGCCCACTAATAGCTAACGATCGCGGAGCAGGCCCCACTTAGTGTTGGCTCTTTAAGGTAACATCTGGCAATTCGGGGGGAGGAGGGGGTGAGCGCTCGGGCCCAGGCCCTCCGGGGTCGCCGTAAAGAGGAGAAAAGGGGAGAATGGGGAAGGGGGGGGAAGAAAGAAGTTAAAAAGGAGAAATAAAAGAGAAAGGAAAAAATGAGAGGGGAAAGGCGGGGGAGGGGGGAGAGAAAGGGAAGGAGGGTGGAAAAAAAAAGAGAAAATAGGGAAGAAGAAAAAAAGGGGGGTGCCAAATATATCTTCAACTTAGACGCAACATAAGTGAGCGCAAAGTAATGAAAATGCGGCTGAGCGGAGCAGAAATATTTACGCAGATCTACACTGTTAGAAAAAAATTAAACAAGTTGTTTAAAGTCTGAAACAACTGCGTGTAAACCGGTGAATCGCACAGCGTTGTTTAAAGATTAAACAACCTGTAGTTGTTTAAAACTTTAAAAAACCCTTGTTGTTTAAAAGTTTAAACAACCTGTTGTTTAACGCTTCTCACCTAAAATAAAAGCGCTCCAACTTTTGGTTAACGCGGCCGGGTATCAAACTCACGACCTTTCGATTACAAGGCAGACGCTCTATCCACTGAGCCAACACATCTGTACATGCGTGATGTGTAAGGCATAAGTCCTTCGCCATGATTGAAATGTTGCGCCGATTTACCTTGCATGTTTAAATCAGTGTAATATGTTTCTAAACAGGTCTTGTTTAAGGCTATAAAACCTCGCTTTTCCGGTTTTAATCAACAATGTTTATGTTTAACTTTTAAACCATTTTTTTTTAACCGGGAAATTTTAAAACCGCGTTCTAACAGTGTACGGCCTATATCCTAGGCCGAGGTCAAAAGCGAGCGCTGGGGGCGGGATCGAAGGGAACAGTGCAGTAAAAGTGGACAACTACATGCAATAATAATTAGCGCACAAAAACTCGAGTAAAAACACTTCCCTGCGGTGGAATGGTTTTGTCCATTCGTTTGAGCAACTTATTCGTGGAGATTTTCTCATGGCTTTAGTTATATGCTCCACACCGGATGGAAGGGAAATATTCTGGCAAGCTTATAATATTATTGGGCTGAAGTTGTAATCAGAATCTGTATTTCACATAGATTGGTGTTCCAAACAATGATATAAATAGTGATATTTTATGATCTTGCGAAGACGGCGCGCCGTCCCCATCAGCTTTTTATGCGATATGCATGAGATTTGCGTAAATATAGGTTTTCCCGCTCAAGTTTAAACTATTTCCGATCAATTTGACATTTCTTTCGAGTACTTTCGTCCGCGATGTGATCACGATGACAAATCTGCTATCAAATTCGTTTATGAGTAGCCAAAATCAAACACCGTTCAATCCAATTGCAAATTGGGCCGATGAATTTGCTGCAGTGAGCAATCTCATTCGAAATAACTGTATACAAATTAGGAATGTTAGGTTCAGGTAAGAAAATAAAATTTAAAAAGGGGGCCGAGAAGTGTATTAGTCAGAGGAAAGGCTGATCATGGGGGAAGGGGGAAGTTGAGCTTGCAAAAAAAAAAACAAACAAACAAACAAACAAACAAAAACACAAACAAACAAACAAACAAAAAAAACCAAAGGAAGAAAAAAAAAAAAAAAACACACAAGCTGATAATAATTATACGCGTTTTTATGAGTTCGTCTATTTACCATTTCGTTTAATTTCCAATTCGCTTTATTTAATGTAGGCTAACATATCTTTTCTTTGTCTAGGCCTATCACCACTTGATCAATTCTAGTCACTGCTAGTAGGCATAACAAATTGGCAATAGACCAAAATTCTTTTTGGAATTAAAACAAAAAATGCAATTAGACAATTTTGCTATCTAATTGGTATTGGACGATTTTTGTAGTTTAACCAAACGGTCATTAGACCAAGTGACAATTAGATCAAGTATGTATTAAATAAAATTCAGATTATACCAAATAGCTGGTAGACAGACGCGGCTTTCCCCCAGCAAAAAAAATAAATAAATAAATATAAAAAAAAATAAAAAAAAAAAGGGAAAGGAAAGGAAAAGAGAGATAGAGAGAGAGAAGATGCAAGATCTACACGATTGACCAACTAAACATCTTTTTATCCCTATGAGCGTTACATGATGACGTTCTAGACGGCCTAATGCCGCAAAACAAAAAAAATAACGAATCGCCCCTTTTCGTTACTAAAAGTGCCCTTTTTTTTTTTAGCTTCCAAGTACACTTTTTATACTATAGGTTTTCCTGCTCAAGTTCATCATTTCTTCACTCTATTTCATTTATGTGCATTCAAATTCACGCAGCTGCCGCTTTCGTGCCTCTTGGGTCATACAAGTTTTAAATTCGAGCAATGAATTTCATTTACGTGCACGCAAATTTTCGTTTGATGCACTCAATTTCATTTATCGGCACTAGCATTTTTGTTCGGTGCAAACGAAGTCACTATATTCAATTGTCAATTTCATGCACCAATTTCCCGATTCGGTCATTCAATTTAAAACGAAACAGCGATTGGCCTGTTTTGGGGCAAACAATTTCATTAATAGGAATTCTTTTTCCTACTTTGTGGACTTAATTTAATTAAACTCTTTAATTTTCAGGAATATGACAATAATATATGCACTTCAACTTTGAAAAGTGAGACTGGGGAGGCATATAATATCTCACTTTGTGATCTTATCCTATCATACTTTAATTAAAACTCTTCTTTTTATTTTATCCATTATGGCACTCGTCCCTTTCACAAACTTTTTCTTTCTCTCTCTTTTTTCCTCGTTAACAAGTATTCCATATCAATTTCATCACTTAGACCATACAAGTGTTCAATCGAGTTTCTACTTTGAAACGTTTTGCATTGGATTTTTCTATCTTTGATTTTGAAATTAAACACACAAACTAGCGAGAAAAACCAAATATTACTCAATCATATACGCATGCAGCGTACGAATTCCTCACATGAAATGGTCACACAAGACAGTGTTTGTAATTTTCTTGAGGTGCATTTATTTTGTATCATAATTATGCAATACACATAAATACGACAGTTCATTACAAGAACAATTATAAATACTTTGTTCTTTAAAATCGTTTTGAGCAGGTTCATTTTGGTCATTATAGTTGATAATTTCTAGCCATCAGTCTCCTCTAGAGCATCTCGGCATGAAGACTTGCAAACAAAAAACAAAAATAAACACAAGGCTATAGGCTATTTTACAGGCCCGTGACGGGACCTACCTCGAAATGATAAGTATGTCACTTCGCGGAGACGTCTCTGCAACTCGACGTCCCCGATAATTTTTTCCGTCGCGACGGAAAATTTCATAGTTTTAAGTATGTTCGATTTTCCGCAACTCATGAAACGCCGCGGAGACTCGGGATACGTTTCTTAGACGTCTCCGTGACGTCTCCGCAACTGCCTCAAAACCATCTCAAAACTGTCCCAAACAAGCCTCGAATCCGTCTTATGACAAGTGAGATACTATCATAAGCTTTCCCTGAAGTATCACTAAAATTTTAAATTGTATGCACTTATTTACAATTCGATTGCCTATTCGTGAATTTGTTTGAACGAAGGAAGACAAATTATGCCGAAGTCAGCTATAAATTAAAATGAGTGCACATTCCTGAAATTATTTGCTCCAAATGTGAATTCATATGAATGCATTGTAGAATCGTTTGCAAATATAGGGAATTTGAGTGAATAGAAATGAATTTGATTGACGATGCGGTAGCGCGATCGCAACTTTCGTTAAGTCGTTCGATCCAAATGTGAAATTGAGTGAACGAAAGAAGAAATTGAGCTGGAAAACATATATTGTAAAGGACTGTTACATCCCTCTAAACGTATTTTTAATGCCCTTTCTAGCACCTTAATATTTGAAAATCATTTAAAACAAGTAAGTCTATTTTTTTAACATTATTATGGGGGCTATTATTTCAAATTTACAGTATGTAATAAAAGTTTAATGTTGCTTAAACATTAAATGTTGCTGAAACTCAAAAATATATGCTCTTCTCTTACAAAGGGGGCACCTCGTCTATGTATAACAAAGTGTGAGGGGGTCTTGCCGAAAACCAGCAAATTGGTGTAATTTTGCAGCCCTGGGTGGAGGGAGAGCCTTGGTGCCTCCAGCCCACAAAGTCTTCACAGTAAAAATAGGTCGTCTTTATTTTTCTAGCGCTCTTATACCATAATTTATCTAACCAAAATCACTAGGTTATATTGGAATCATATAACTTCAATTTGTATAACTTAAAATTATTGATAAATATAATGCTCAATTAACTCCAATCACTAGCTCAAAATTGAAGTTTTTGGATAAATAAATTCTGATATAGGAGCGCTCGCTTAAGAACAAAAATATAAACAAACCAAAACAAAAAAACAAAGCCACAAAATACTTAAGAGCATACCAGTAAATTAAAATACAACTTTAATACCCAGTCCCCGGTGGACCCAGTCCCTCCCTATCCTATAAATCTTGCTCATTATGCCACTGAGCTAAGGGGACCTTTTTTCAGAATGGTGCCCCTTTCCCACCCCCAACTTTCAAATTCGTTCCGCAGCCTCTAAATACAAATTATTCTTTACAGATTCATTTTGTGTTTACCATGGGCGCAATCCTTTGCATCGTGTGTTCACACGAATAAAACCTTTTTAAATTGCATGCCTTTAAACGAATTTGACTGCTGGAAACTCACCTCCACTTCCTTTTTAAAGCTATTATTTTTTTTAATTGATTGCATGAATTTGATTTCATTCATATTAACGAATTTACTGCACATACACACTTTTGATCGCACATAAGCGAATATGAAAGGACATTAACGATTATGAAAGAACATAAACGAAACCGATTGCTCTAAACGTTAACTTAAAATAACGATAACCCCACTCCGGGAAGGTATCGTTCATTAAAATTTACTGAACATTAACAATTCGATTGTAAAGAGTTTAAAATCTACCAGGAAAATCTATATTAACCAATCGAGGAAATATTCTCTTACACTGTTAGAAAAAAATTAAAAAAGTTGTTTAAAATCTTAAACAACTGCGTGTTAACCGGTGAATCGCAAAGCATTGTTTAAAAATTAAACAACCTGTAGTTGTTTAAAACTTTAACATTTTTGTTGTTTAAAAGTTTAAACAACTTGTTGTTTAACGCTTCTCTCCAAAAATAAAAAAAAGGTTCAAACTTTTGGTTAACGCGACCGGGTATCGAACTCACGACCCTTCGATTATAAGGCAGACGCTCCATCCACTGAGCCAACACATCAGTACATGCACTTATTTAATGTGTAAGGCAAAAGTCCTTCGCCATGATTGAAATGTAGCGCAGATTTTAGCTTGCATGTAACGATTGATGGCATTAGCTCATGACTATCACGTGACATTTGCCTCGGCCTGTTTAAACAAAATTGTTTAATATCTAAACTCTAATCTCTAAACAAGTCTTTTTTAAGGCTATAAAACCTCGCTTTTCCGGTTTTAAACAACAATGTTTAAGTATTAAACAAGAATGTTTAACTTTTAAACCAAAATTTTTTTTAACAGCGATTTTTTTTTTAAACCGCGTTCTAACAGTGTATGAGATATTTTAAGTGACAGGACTTTTTAAAAACCAAAATCAATATAAATGTATTATCACCGGAAAGCTAAGAAATCAAGCGTTTAATTGCCATGCCAACAATTAGCTGTAATAGAATTATGCGTCATTGGGGAGAAATACTATGTAGCCCATGTGCTATTTTGAGAGCACAATTTGCCATATTGTACAGGAATTTGATCAGACATAGCTCTCGACTTGACAAAAGTGACAGAACTTTTTTTTTTTTTTTTTTTTTTTTTTTGCAATACGTTATTCCTATTATTAAAAAAAAAAAAAAAATGGGCGCGTTCTCTTTGACAGGAGTGATAGCGCCTTCTATCCCTTTAGTTTACAACTATAATTGATATGGCCAATTACTTAAATTTATGGGACGCCAAATCGACCTTAAACTAAGGGGCCCCATATTGATCTGAAACGAAGGGGGCACCAATTCGATCTTAAATTTAGGGGGCGCCAAATTGACGTTAAACTATTGGGCGCCATATTGATCTGAAACTTAGGGGCACCAAATCGACCTCAAACCAAGGGGGCGCCAAATTGACCTTCGACTTAGCGGCGCCATATTGATCTATTGAAACTATTGTTCTGGTCATGACATTGAAATGTGGAAGACACTGTCTCATTGTGATTTGGAAAGGTTGATAACAGTTCACCTAAGCGTTATTTTGTGGTGTAAGGTTTTGGAATAGCCAAAATGATAAGAAATTAACCAAAATTAGATTTGAGTCACATGGACTTACACGGAAATGCATATATGGGGTAACATAAAATGTTAGGGACCCAAAAATATCAGCTGTTTGGTATATTTTCGGTCATTATAGAGCAACGCTTTATTGAGGAGCTTTTTATAATGATATGCTCTTCCTAAGTCGCATGAATTAACTGGAAAGCTCACAATAATTTTATTGATCCCTCCCACTACACTAGATTCCCTTTAAACCAAGGGGCGCCAAATTGACCTTAAACTTAAGGGCACCATATTGATCTGAAACTAAGGGGGCACCAATTCGATCTTAAATTTAGGGGGCGCCAAATTGACCTTCGACTTAGCGGCGCCATATTGATCTGAAACGAAGGAGGCGCCAATTCGATTTTAAAGTTAGGGGGCGCCAAGTCGACCTTAAAGTGAAACTATTGTTCTTGTCATGACATTGAAATGTGGAAGACACTGTCTCATTGTGATTTGGAAAGGTTGATAACAGTACACCTAAGCGTTATCTTGTGCTGTAAGGTTTTGGAATTGCCAAAATGATAAGAAATTAACCAAAATTAGATTTGAGTCACATGGACTTACACGAAAATGCATTATGGGGTAACATAAAATGTTAGGGACCCAAAAATATATGGTATATTTTCGGTCATTATAGAGCAACGCTTTACATATCAATTCTAGTTGTAAACTTAAGGAAAAGAGGGCGTTATCACTCTACTCAAAGCGAGCGCGGCCATAGACATTTTGTATTTTGCACAGTTTTTTTTTCCACTTTGTTTTCTTGATTATGGCGAGCAACAAAATTTTCAAATAAATGTTCGCTCTGATTAAGTAAGCTAAGATTCTGAATTTTCTAATAACAGGAATAACAAATTGGAAAGAAAAGAAAAAGTCCTGTCACTTTTAACATTATCACAAAAGAATCTTTACTCGATGGGTCAATATTTCCGCATATCACATGCATATCGCATGTGGACGGCGTCTTCGCAAGAAGTGACAAGATCACTATTTATATCAATAATCGCTTGGAACATCAATCTATGTGAAATATAGATTCTGATTACAACTCCAGCACAATCGTGTTATAGGCTTGCCAGAATGTCTTTTTTCCCCAATCTGGTCTGAAGCATCTACCTACGAAAATTATGATAAAAGTTCAATTATTTCTTTCATGTCCACGAGTAATTTGCTCAAACAGATCGACGGACAATACCATTCCACCACAGGGAAGTTTTCTTAGGCGTGTTTTTGTACGCTAAGTAATAATTGCATGCAGTTGTCAACTGTTCGCTTCCCGCCGTCAGCGCGGGTTTAGTTGACATTAATGTCGAGCCGTATAATTTTCTGCGCGGTTCAGCTGCATTTCCACTAAACTCATGAATGTAATGTTGCGTTTTCCCTCCTCAAATAATGGACGCGTCTTTATGTTAAGATTTAATGCCATACGTTAGATTTACATTTCACGTGGAGTAGAATTGATATGTTGTGGAGCTTTTTATAATGATACGCTCTTCCTAAGTCGCAGGAATTAACAGGAAAGCTCACAATAATTTTCTTGATCCTTCCCACTACACTAGATGCCCTTTAAACCAAGGGGTGCCAAATTGACCTTAAACTTAAGGGCACCATATTGATCTGAAACTAAGGGGGCACCAATTCGATCTTAAATATAGGGGGCGTCAAATCGACCTTAAACTAAGGGGCGCCGAATGGACCTTAAATTTAAGGGGCGCCAAATTGACCTAAAAGAAAATAATGGACGCCAATTCGATCTTAAATTTATTGGGCCTCCAGATTAACCTTAAACTTTGGGGCGCCAAATTGATCTTAAACATAGGCCTGGAAATTGATATTAAACCCAGGGCCTCCAAAGTTATCTAAAACTTAGGGGCTCGCCTACTTGACCTGAGACTTAGGGGTGCCAAATTAATCTTAAACATAGGGGCTCTAAATTGATTTTATACCCATGAGCGCCAAAGTTAAGTGATATGAAATTTAGGGGGCGCCAAATCGACTTGAAAATAAGGGGCGCCAAATTGACATGAGACAAAGGGGGCATCACGTTGGTCTTTAAATTAAGGTCCCTATACATGAAAAACAATTTTTTTTGTGTGTGTGTTTTATGAAAACAAGTTTACCTCCAATAAGGTTGGGTCCAGTGGGAACATTTCCCGCCTTGGTGGCATATGACGTGTCCCTTGATCCGGTGCCCGCTATATTCAAAATCAAAATCCGATGTAGTTGTAACAAAATCCTTGGTTTGTCCGTTGAACAAAAACAATCCAAAATAGATTTCAGGGAAAAGATGTTGAATACTTGTTCCAAAACAAAAAGATGTAGATATTTCAACCCAAAAAAAAACGAATTCCAAAAGGCTAAAATGAAGGATTTTCACCGCAGTTAGAAAAGTCGTAACCGGATCTGCTGTCGATGAAGAGCGTGTGACCATTCACACAATTTTAAACTTCCATGCCGTCTGGTCTGTGTACATGTTGCACTATTTATTGTTAGATTGCAAATGGTACTTAACTATAACTACACTGTAAAAAAAAAAAAAAAAAAAAAAAAAAAAAAAAAAAAAAAAAAAAAAAAAAAAAAAAAAAAAAAAAAAAAAAAAAAAAAAAAAAATACAGAAAAGTGATGTCAGCAGAGTCGCCATACAATAGTGTAATTTAAAATAACAGTTCTGTTGTAAATTTCTCCTCTAATAATTAAAGAAAGAGAAGAAAAAAATCATTAGAGTTCTATGGCTTACATATTTGGTTAAAACGGAACAAATGTGTTATTTCTGATGTATATTTTGTATTTCTCACGTAATTATTTGCAGGAGAAATTTACAACAAAATTGTTTTTAAAATTACATTTTTTTTTTATGGCGACTCTGCTGACAGCAGATTTGCTGTAAAAATACAAAATATTACAGTGTAATGTGATTTTGTTAAACATTGCCCTTGCATTACCCACCAATGGACACATCTTTGGAACATTTTAAATTTCTTTCACTTAACAAAATGTTTGGGATGGATTGGTCCCATGCCTCTAATGAAATTTGCTATATGATTTTTTTTTTTTTTATATCTATGCAGTGACTGTGCAAAGGTTGATGTTCTCTTTCTAATGGTTTAAGAAGCGTTCAGCGATTCTTATGTACTGAAAATAGAGCAATTGTTCACGATCTGTTTGCAATCAACACACTCATTCACTTGAAAGGAAATTTAAATGTTGTTTGTTCCTAAAGAAGCCTTTTAGTCATTGGTTATGAAGGTGTTGTTAATTCCTTTATGCATTTGTTGAGCATTGATTAAACCTGGAATCTAAACAACTACTTGGTATGCAATATCTCATTTTACTTATAGTGTTCAGTCCACTTAGGTTATAACAAGATGCTCGGGACCAAGGCGATTACATGTAGCACTGTAAAAATACAGTTAAACTGAAGATGTAGCTGAACATGTGTACATGTTTGAAATTTGGACAGCAAGTCTCCCAATCCCATTTGTGGAAACCTTAATGTGTAATGTTTAGTACTGTATTATGCTTATAAATGAGAGGTAGAGTTTTTAATTATAGTCTTTTCTTCTACAGAAAAGCTGTACAGTCCACTCCCTTTAAAACAAGGTGCTTGGGATGAGAGGTACAGTTAATTATAGTCTTTATCTTTGATGGACAAACTGTGCAGTTTACTCCCATTGTAATGAGGTACATGAGACCATGACAAATACCTTTTTATAACAAAGTCTTGTATACTAAACATTACACATTAAGGTTTCCACATTGACAAATGGGATTGGGAGACTTGCTTCATAACAAAATCCTGTAGTACTTGGCATCTATTGGTCGCTTTCATTTCTGTAAAAAAAAATAATAAATAAATAAAAAAATGCTGCAATTACATAATGGAGTAAAACATATTAACTGCCCTCTAAAAGTTTGGGTACACCTGATGTCAGCTCTGTTTTGGATCATTTTGAGGCATTTTATGTCCAGTATTTCAGTCCAAATGATGTTTAAGTACAAAAAATACATTATGCAGCCAATATGCTTCACGATTACCACACCAAGTCTCATAGAAATTTAGAAATTACTCAAAAATAAACAAAAAGTGCAAAATCGTGATTTTGCACTAATTCATTCTGTCAATATCAATTATTGAAAAAAAAGAAGAAGACATTTCGGCTAATAATGGTCCGATCAATGTAAAATTTTGCATGGATGTTGAGGCTCATGTAAAATATAACTTTGTAGTCTTTGTTTTATTTTGAGACAAAACTGTATTAATTATGCAAATTTATGCAAATTAAAGGTCTATTTTTAGAAATTTATCAATGCTTTGTTTAAAAAATTGCTATGAAGCCCAATTCTTTGAGTATAATACTCAACAAAATTATAATTAAAAAGTAGGACTTTCTCATGAATTCTTTTGTATTCTATTGTTTTCAGTTGTTTGTATTTTTATGTATTTTGCATTGTTTTTGGCTCTTTTATGTTTCTTAAATGTACCTTGATTGATTTCAAGATATCCAAGATGATGCTTAAAGCTTTTTAGATGCTATTAGGAGTGTTGTAGAGCAATTCAGGTGAATGGTGCATCACTGAAAACCTAAACGGGTAGACCGGCTAGCTTTAAAGCTAGTCGTAGTGATGCCCAGACTGACTAGCTTTAAAGCTAGTCGGTCACGACGGACTAGCTTTCCTTTAAACACAACCCGGTTATTACGGACTAGCTTTAAAACTCATCCGTCTCTACGGACTAGCTTGAAAGCTAGTCCGTCAAGTTAGTCCATCAAGACGGACTAGTTTTAATGCTCGTCGGTCACGACGGACTAGCTTTCCAGAAAGCTAGTCGGTCATGACAGACTAGCTTTAAATCTAGTCGGTCACGACAGACTAATTTTAAAGCTCGTCCGTCGTGACCGACTAGTATGACGGACTAGCATAAAAGCTAGTCGTAGTGATGCCCAGACTGACGAGCTTTTGAGCAGGACTAGCTTTACAGCTAGTCGGTCATGGTGTAAAAGCTAGTCCGTCGCGCTTTTCTGCCGCGATGTTCTTGCTGCTGTCTTGACAGACTAGCATGACGGACGAGGTTAATATGGCTTCACCAGCTCGTCACGAGACGTCAAATCTGAAATATTAGAAGACATTTTAAAGATACGATTAAAAAACATGCATTTTGTCACAAGAATTCGAGCAAATTTTTTTTTTTTATTATGATATACATCAGAAGACAGGAATTAATGCAGGAGGCACAATTAGTTAACATTATGGCAATTATCAAATAATGGGGGCAAGGGGCCCAGGGGTCGCCGCCATGGCTTGCATCATCAGTACTTTTTGTATAATATACAATATTCTTTTTTTTTTCAGATACAAGTAATCTAAAAGAAAAGTGGCGCCTATATTTATTATTAGAATTAAATTTCGATTTTCATAATTTAATGTGATTTTTATTATCGTTGTAAATAAACACAATTTATAAATTGATTTGGCAAGACATAATTTTTCGCGTTGGTGATCATAGCATTAATCTATTTTAAAAAAATGACGCTATATGTGAACTGAAACATGAGGAATTAATAAAGAGTACTCACACAGTCATGTCACTCGAAGGAGATCGCCATTTTAATCAAAATCTTAAGCTTTACGGGGTATATCGTGTCTGCGCGTCTGTACAGTTTGCTCATTAAATGGAATTCACATACAAATAATTCAACTAATAGTGATGTCGTTTTCGCAATGCGCATGTTATTCAATCAATTGTACCACCTTCTATTCACTGCTGTTGCTAAGCCGGGAATTCACCAGCAATCTATAAGAATAGACGGTTCATGGGTTCTATAGTAACGAAGTATTCAATTAGCCTGTAATTAAAGAATGGAACAATATTTCTTACCTACTCGTGAATGGCATAGGGGAGACCGGGGACAATTGTAACAGTTTTTTTTCCAAATTTGACCTATCAAATTTATTAAAGCTAAATACTTGCTTAAAACTAAATGAAATGAAATATTCATATCTTAGCTTGACATATGAATAGGTTTGGGTTAAGTACAACAAGTTATTTTGAAGCCATTACCATTTCAAAACAAGATGTCGAGTGTTACAATTGCCCCGTGTCCAGGGGCAATTGTAACAGACGTACGGGGCAATTGTAACACATGAAATTGTAACATTTTGTTTTTCTTTATCAAAGCTATGCACTTGACAGATCCAAGATTTAAACAACATTAACCACATAAGCTAATTATAATAAAAGATGACAATGCTTGACTCAAGTTACATTATATTTTTCACTTGTTATATGCATGGCATGGGATTATTGCAGAAGTTTACGTGCTCTGTACGGGCGATGGCAGCGCGCTGAATTGTCCCGGGGCTAGGTACGGGGCAAAAGTATTTACTTAACGGCATTGTTACTATTGCCCCTGTGGTAGGCAACCATATTTGGAGAGATTTTTTTTTATCTTAGCTCAGGTATTAATCGTTGAAACTTTAGCAAAATACAGGCCTAAAAATATAACTTCTAAATAAATAAAAATGACAGCCATAGCTCAACCACATATTTGTCTAGAAGAAAAACATTGGGTAGTGTGATATATTACTTTTTTGCTCAAAAAACAGTTTTTTTTTGCTGTAAAAAGTTCAGATAACCGTTAAAACTGTTTACACTCAAAAAGCATGTGGAGCGATGAAATGTACATGCTCTGTACACAGGTTAAGTTTTTAACGTGTTTCTGTTAGGAGTGGGAGCCTCTGTTACAATTGCCCCGTGTTACAATTGTCCCCAGTCTCCCCTACTTTTCATGATTGATGTTATGTCGGCAATCGTAAGCTCTCAGATTGTCAAGCCAAAACAACCTTTGTTTGAGAATTGTTGATTGTATCCAACTTCTATTCACTGTTGTTGCTAAGCCGGGCATTCACCAGCAATCTGTAAGAAAATAACGGGTTCTTTAGTTCTATAGTAACAAGGTATTCAATTAGCCTGTAATTGAAGAATTGAGAACAATATTTGGAATCTACCGGTACTCGTGAATTGCATACTTGTCATAATAGACGTTATGTCTCGTAAGCTTTCAGATTGTCAAGCTAAAACAACCTTTGTTACAGAATGTATCAACTTGATTATGCTCGGAAACAGAATAAATGGAGAAGGTATATTGAAACGACATTGCAACTATTTGTATCAAAAGCTAGTCAGTCGTTTTAATGGGTAAACTGTCCTACCTACCTACTTTTTTTTTGGACCTAGTCGGTCACGTCGACGGACTAGCATCAAGCTTGACGGACGAGCTTTAAAGCTCGTCCGTCAAGTTGAGAGATGTAGATTCAGTTGTATGCTAGTCCGTCTCGACGGACTAACATGACAGACTAGCTTTAAAACTAGTCCGTCTTGACCGACTAGCTTTAAAGCTAGGGGTCCGATAGTCCGCGGCTCTGATATTCCGCGGGTCCGATAGTCCGCGGGTCCGTTAGTCCGCGGGTCCGATATTCCGAGGGGGAGGGGGGATGTTTGTTACTCTGAAGGTTCGTTATTCCGAAAAATAGAATGAGGTTCATTATTCCGAAAATAGAAAAAGGTTCGTTAGTCAGAAAATAGAAAAGGTTTGTTGGTCCGCAAATAGATAAAGGTTCATTATTCCGAAAAAAAGATAAGGTTCGTTATTCTGAATTTTTTATATCCAAAAATAGAAAAGGTTCGTTATTCCGAAAATAGGAAAAGGTTCGTAATTCCGAAAATAGAAAAAGGTTCGTTACTCCGAATTTTTGTTATATCTAAAAATACAAAAAGGTTCATTATTGCTAAAATAGAAAAGGTTTGTTAATCCGAAGGTTCATTATTCCCAAAATACAATAAAGTTCGTTATTCGTTAATGATTTGAAAGCAAGGCAAGTTATGCACTCGGCCCCCCAAAAAGAGAAAATTGTTGACATTATATGATCACTTTGAGATATTCTATATTTGCTTTTCAATTTTATAATAATCTCAAAATACGTGTGAAAAAAAAAAACATGCGAGAGCAAGAAAAGGAGAGCCATAAATTGAAATTCTTTTTTCCTCCTCTATAAATTCGAGTTAAACTTTTGAAATATAACGAAAATTAGGAATAACGAACCTTTTCTATTTTTGGAATAAAGAAAATTCGGAATAACGAACACTTTCTATTTTCGGACTAACGAACCTTTTAATATTTTCGGAATAATGAACCTTTTTCTATTTTCGGAATAACGTACTTTTTCCTATTTTCGGAATACCGAACCTTTTCTATTTTTGAATATAACAAAAATTCGGAATAACGAACCTTTTCTATTTTCAGACTAACGGACCTTTTTCTATTTTTGGAATAATGAACCTTTTTTTATTTTCGGAATAACGAACCTTTTCTATTTTCGGACTCACGAACCTTTTCTATTTTCGGACTAACGAACCTCATTCTATTTTTCGGAATAACGAACCTTCACATGAACAGACAGCAGCCCCCCCCCCCCCCCCCCCCCCCCCCCCCCCCCCGCGGACTATCGGACCCGCGGACTATCGGGATGACCCCTTTAAAACTTTCATAATTACACGTCAAAACAATGGTTCCTTGCTTAATAACTTTTTATATAGAGACTTAATTATGATTGTTCTGACTGGGGGAGGGGTCTCGGCCAATTTAACCAACTATAAAACATCCATGACTGCTGCGCAACCGCTGCCAACCCAAAATATGCCTTTTGGTGACTTTTTCCTTTAAAGCGTAGTGCAATTATTGTTTTAAGAACACTGCCCATTGTGTTGTTAGGTGATGCAACGTTGCATTATTGCATGTCAGACCTAAATAGAATGTAAGATGATATTTTGCTTTCATTTCAGAAACAGAAAAGAGCCAAAAACATTAAGAAATACATACAAATATTAATTGAAGACAATAGAAAGTGATATTAAACAAAAGAATACAAAGTAGTTCATGAGAAAGTAATACATTTTTTATTAAAGATGTTGTTGACTATTATACTCAGCAACTTTTAACCAAAAAATGGGCTTCATAGCAATTATTAAAACAAAATATTGATAAATTTCTAAAAAATAGACCTTTAATTTGCATAAATTTGCATAACTAATAAAGTATGTCTTAAAATGCAAACAAACAGTACAGAGTTATATTTTACATATGCCTCAACATCCATACAAAATTTTATATTGATCGGACCATTATTAGTCGAGATATCTCTTCTTTTTTTTCAGTAATTGACTAAATTAGTGCAAAATCATGTTTTTGCACTTTTTGCATATTTTTGAGTAATTTCTAAATTCCAAGGAGACTTGGCGTGGTAATCGTGAAGTATATTGGTTACATAATGTATATTTTGTACTTAGACATCATTTGGACTGAAATACTTGACACAAATGCCTCAAAATGATCCAAAACAGAGCTGACATCTGGTGTACCCAAACTTTTGGAGGGCAGTGTATACAAAGATTCAAATACGGCTGGAAGCCCATTTCAGCTGCAACTTGGGGAGGGTCCACAAGGTTGAGGATTTCTCCCACGAGGTCGATTTTTCTCATATCGTATTTTCTTTTATTAGGATGTTTGTCTACGTCAATCATCATGATAAAAGAAAATACGACATGAGAAAAATCGGCCTCGTGGGAGAATCCTTAGCCTCGTGGACCGTCGGCCTCGCGGAAAGACCTTGCAACTTATATTGCTGCTGGGTTCCATGAAGCCATTGCTCATTATAATGGGAGTGGACTGTATAGGTGTTAATCATAATACGTCATAATCTTTCATTGCAAGCAAATAACTATTTGCAGCTCTAGTCTACTGTGGAACTGTTCATAAATCCTAGAAAGGTGAAATTAGTGTGCAGCAAAGAGGAACATCATATAGACATTAGGCCTATCTGTGGTCATGCAATTTAGCTAAGTGTACTAGTACCTTTCCTCATCCAATATCTTCATCCCCCACTCACTTTCTCCTTCATTTTTTTTTTTTGTATTTCCACATTCCCCCAACTCTACCCCCACCTGTCAAATTTTTCTTCCGTATGCATCATGTCACCTTTAACCGGTCTCTCTCTTTCTCTCACTCGCTGTCTACGTACCCCACTTTCATATTTATAATTGTTCCTTTTATCCATTTGAATCACTTTATTTGCATACATTTCCTTTTATTCATAAAAGAAGTATTGATTTTATTTATCGATCTATACATTTATTTCATTTACTGAATTTTTAAAAATACGATTATTCATTTTATCTTTTTATACTTATTTTATCATTTTATTCATTGTATTTATTTCTTACTTTATTTTATTCATTTAATCTATTAAATCTAATCTATCATTCATTGCATTCATTATATATATATATATATATATATATATATATATATATATATATATATATATATATATATATATTTTCATTGATTTTATTGAATTTATTTGTTTATAATTTATAACCAAATTATGTTATTCTAGGCAAAAGACAAAAAAAGAAAAGCAAGAGATGAAAACTACCACCGACCAGTGCCTGGAAGAGGATTATTTAAAGAAAAGTAATATCTGTTCAAAAGCTTTCTTTTCTAGTCGGTGGCATACAAGTATGCATGATATAATGAAAACGATATAAATTTGAAATTCATGTCTAAAATACATAATTTATCAAAGCGATAAGATTGATAATTATAACCATTCCTACCTCGTACAGCAAAAAAAAAAAATAAATAAAAAAAAAATAATAATAATAAAAATAAATAAATTGAATGAAATAAACATTGATTAATCTACATGTATATTCCGTACCTCCCCTCCCATTTCAGTGGTTTAATATTCACGTTCAATGACTCATTGCCCTCCCTTTGCAATGGAAGTACCTTCAATACTTTAAAGATTGCTTTTCCCATTTGATTGGGGAAAAAAAAATCATATATCTTTATGATATATATATCATATTCATATCATAATACATAATCATGGAAGTGATAAGATCATGACAAATTTATTTCATTTACTACTCTTAACAAAAAATTACAGAACAAAGACGTATGTTTTTTTCCTCATAACAAAGAAAAGCCCACTATACAAATATGAAAGGATAAACAAAAAGTACATAAACGAATTTTAAGTTTACATCATGATTTGTGAACGTATCAGGACAATTACCCCACCCCCGGACAATTAAACCCCCCGGACAACTACCCCAAGGACAATTACCCCCGGACAATTACCCCCGAGGACAAATACCCCGGACAATTACCCCCGGACAATTACCCCGGACAATAACCCCGGACAATTACCCCGAGGACAACTACCCCAAGACAATTACCCCCGAGGACAACTACCCCAAGACAATTACCCTCGACGACAGCAACCCCAAGCAATTACCCCCGACGACAACTACTCAAGACAATTACCCCTGGACAAGTACCCCCTGGACAATTACCCCCAAGTACAATTACCCCCGACGGCAACTACCCCAAGACAATTACCCCAAGGACAACTACCCCCAAGAACGCCGTAAGAATCACGTAAGATGCATAATTAATATGGTCCAACGGCAATATTCAAGCATGAAATGCTTAGTAATAATGTTTATAGTAAGAACGCTGTAAGGAGAGCAACAACAACATCAGACGAAACGGTCTTGTACAAGTTGCAAATTATCTTCATACCTCATTTCTTCCCTATTCCATGTATCATTTTTATTCATATTTTGTCAGGCCTAATTAATTGATTTCATTTATGTCATACAATAAAATTCGATAAAAAATCAATTAATTTGTTTGGAGAATACTACGTTGCTTTTCTCTTTAACAATTATCAATTCTCGATAGTTTTATACAGTAACCACATGAATAAGGTGGTGTAAATCAATCAAAAACTTATTGGCCCAAATTCTTGACAGTGGATTCTGCAAACTCCGTGGTCTAAAACCATGGTTTCTATTGGCGGTTATAAGGGCCATACTTGATGACTCTATAAATTAACAAATAAAGTGAAAATAAGTAATGTATGATATTTGATTTTACGATTAACCTTATTTTTGCATAAATTGACATTGGGATTTTTTTAATATTTTCACTTTATTTGCTAATTTATGGAGTATAGAAAAAACAATGTATTTTATTATGTCATATCGTTTACAATTTAGGAATTTTGGTACTTAATTCCCTTCTTTGACGTTTAACTGATATCACCCTAAATGGTAAAATTACAAGGTGTTATTGTGTGTATTATCTTTGTTTTAAAGTTATTAAGCTTATTAACCCTTAGCGTGCCATGGACATTTTTTCGTGCAATTGTACTTATTATCTATACAATCGTAATCATTCATTTTGTATTGATTGCTGGCAGTATAGGCTTTGCAAATAGCACAGTCGGAAGGAAAAGGGGGAAAAGGGAAGAAAAGAAAAGAGGAAGAGAGAGAGAGAGAGAGAGAGAGAGTGAGAGATAGAGAAAAGGAGAAAGAGAAATATAAAATAGAAAGGGAAAGATAAAGTAGAAAATAATTCGAAAACCTGCAACACCGGGCGAGACTCACAATGGGCGCCGCTTGATTCGAAGCCGGAAGGGGGGAGGTAATTTTCCTGGAAGTAATAATTGTCAGGAGTAAATGTCCTCTGCGGGTTATTGTCCGGGGGTAATTGTCCTCGGGGGTAATTGTCCGGGGGTAATTGTTTGGGGGTAATTGTCCGGGGTATAACTGTCCGGGGGTAATTGTCTGGGGGGGGGGTAATTGTCCGGGGGAATTGTCCGGGGTGATTGTCCAGGGGGTAATTGTCCTAGAACCATTTGTGAATACATGAATCGAGAAGTTTATGATGTTACGCATTGTTCATCTGTTTTAAAATTGAAGAGTGTAGTGGAAGAAAGTACTTAAGTCACATAATACTAGTTCTGAGATATAAGCGTTGAATATTTCAAATTACTCTCACATCAATTTTTTTTTAAATTTCAGATTCAAACTTGGTGGAGTTGATTTTTATCACAAAAGAACAACATATGCCAAATTTGAGTAATTTCGTGCTTAACGATTTCCGATAATCAATAAACCATATCGTGGACTTAAGTACTTCTTCCACTACAATCGTGGACTTAGGTACTTCTTCCACTACAATCGTGGACTTAGGTACTTCTTCCACTACAAAACCTCATTATGGGGGTTTCTTGTTTGAGGCAATTCGTATTGATTTCTTTGAAAATTGAGGATCTATCATATTTTGATATGGTGTCTTCGTAATATTTATATATATATAAAAAAAAAAAAATACTGTGGGGGTGGGGTGTCATTATGCTATTTTTTACTCAGTTTGGGGCAATATTTCCTCAAAATTTTGGTGTTTCAAAGGGTGAAGCCTGCTTCCCCAGATTTCACCTGTCTGAATTAAGAGGATAAAATATGATCCATTGAACCTATGACCAACATTGCATATTTCCCCCATATTATTGATAGGGATTAATCATATGGGGGTGGCAATGTTATTTTTACTGGTTTAGGGCACCTTTTTACTATTTAGGGATTTTAAGGAGGCCAGCCCCTGTAAACTAGCCTGTGACTATTGTTTGATATAAATTGACAAAATATGAAATTAAACTGGCAGCGGCAAGTAATAATTTTTCATATATACCTGACCGGATGGTTATTATACCCATGTTGGGGCACTTTTTTAATTTTGATGTTTTATGGGCAGGCCCGTTTACCCTGGTTTCTTGCCTATCTGATACGATGTGATAAAACTCATCTAAACAAACTTATACATATACTGCCTATGGAGTGGCAACATTAGGACCTACTTTGCCCGATTGCGGGGCTTTAAAAAAAATTATGATGAAGGGTAGGGGGGGGGGCGGGCCCCATTCCACTTTACAAAATTGATAGGATTTTTAAATATATTTGATAATATTTGACTTGAGACGCCATATTGCAGGTGAAGCTATTGTGTGTGCATGCTTTGACATCCCCAATATTGTATTTATTATTTTTTTGGGGGGGGGGCGGCGCTGATCAACCGCCCACCCACCCTTTTGCTTACTCTTGCAAAGTCCCAATATTGCATTCACCATGAAAGACTACCACTTTCCTACTGTAAAAAACCAGCTATACGGTTTTAACTACCCTCAAAAAACAAATAATTTTGTTTGGAGCCCCCCCCCCCCACACGCACGCACACACCCACACAAACACGTACATATTAACGTCAGGCAAATCTTAGTACACATTTTGGGGTCTGCCAATATAAAAAAGTAGGAGGGCTGCTCTATTCCTCTTCCCATAGTGAAAACTTGGACTCACAGCTTAGTGGACTTAGGTACTTCTTCCACTACAACCATGGACTTAAGTACTTCTTCCACTACAATGATGGACTTAAGTACTTCTTCCACTACAAAACCTCAATTTCGAAAAATGGGGGTTGTTGGTTGGGGCACTTTGTAATAATTTTTTCACAAAACTGACACTTGCACATGATTCTTGATGGTATGTGACTATCATTTATGCAAAAAACTCATTTTTGAAAAAATGTGACTTAAGTACTTCTTCCACTACACTCTTCAATTGGACCATTATGAAGATTGTTACAAAGATTAGAGAAATGGACTGTTTAGATTTAAGATATTCATTTGAGCTTTAAGGTGTGTAGCTGTGATGTTGTGGTGTGTTGTGTGTGTGTGTGTGTGTGTGTGTGTGGGGGGGGGGGGTTATAGGCAACTATAGGCAATTATTCTATTTGGCCTATTTCCACAAAGAAATTAAAAGAAATAACCTACAAACCATACATATATGGATAGAAAGGTAATTTATCAGAATCTAAGAAACACACACACACACAAAATAAAAATTTAAAAAAAGAAAAAAAAAAATCACCAAAAATGGCTAATTAGCATAGATTATGCAAATTTGCCCAATTTTTACCCGAAACAAGATCTACGGAATATCTTATACCTTAATAAGTCCATTTTGATGTTCTCCAAACATGCCTCCAGGGAATAAATGGATTGAAATTCCAAAATTGTATTTTGTTATTGTTTTATGACAAAATTTCTTTTGTATTTTATTGTCTTTTAGCTAATTATGTACATGTATGTATTTTACAAGAAAAACTGAAACTGAATTTAAAATTTCAATCCATTCATTCCCTAGATATACATTCATTAAACGGATATGCAAAGTTTGATTAGTATCAGATATTCCATTCTAGAGTTATCTTGTTTTGCGCAGAGACCAATTATCAAAAAAAGTAATTCTGAGAAAAACAAAGGAAAACACAAGCTTGTAGTTCCCAATGTATCCAAGACATGAATGTTTGACAAATTAAGATGTAATAATTATGAAATTATGGAAATAAACACCAATGGCTTGGAAATAGAACTAAACTGTCAATTGAGGGCTACTGGTTACAAAGAAAGTGTTAATAACACCATTCAATATAAATAATATACTATAAATTAATGACTAACTAATGAAATTATGTTAGATTTGGGGTATTTCCGCCTTTTTTTCAAGGTCACGCGATCATTCATTTACAAAAACACTGATTTTAAGGCTTTCTCTTCAGTTTTTCACGCTGAATATTTTGTTACATGTTAAGGAAACTAAGGTAAATTGGAGTAAGTGGGACATTGACGCATTTACGTTAGCATTACAAAAAAATGAAATACTCAATAAAGCAATCCTATATCTCATTTTGAAGTTTATTTAGATGTTTTGGATAAAAATTTCCGCAAAAATGAAGGTTACGGTGACAATTAATCATTACTACTCCATTGTCCCACTTACCCGTCAAGTGGGGTAAGTGGGACAGCATAATCAATGGAATAAAATGTAGTTTAAAAGTGAGAAACAAAGAAAACACTGTTTATACATCTGGAATATCATTTCTAAGAGTTCATAGGAACTGATTATCAAACTATTTTTAAACATTACCACGACTCATTTTTACTTTTTTTTTCCTGTACACATTTCAAATTATAAAAAATATGATTTTTTAAAAAACAAATCAAAGCTCAATAGCACTTTTTAAAAGTGTGATTCTGTAAACAAAGCAAGCATATCCTTCGTCCTTCACCGCCTTTTTGTATGAAAGTAAACAAAATATATAGTATTTAAAAAAAAAGACCTTATGTCTCTCCCGTATTACAATTTTTTTATTATCATCAAATCCAAACTTTACGAAAACTTTTTTTTTTAAAAGTCTGCATAATTCAACAAGATCAGTGCCCCGTTTAAGACAGCAATAAAACCCGTGGGACACTTAAAAAGCTACCTAAGCATTGCATATATTTTTTAAAAAAATGTTAGGCCTAATGCAATCATGAGTCTCATTTTGAAGTTTGTTTAGATCTAAATGTTTTAGAAATGTTTTGGTCAAAAATTCCTCCAAATAAAGGTCAAAGTGACGATATTAATCATCACTACTCCACTGTTCCTCTCACTCCGTTAAATTGGGGTAAGTGGGCACATGCAAAGAAGTGTAAAATATAAGTGCGGAATGAAGATCTGTCTTCGCAAACTTTGTTTATACATTAAAAAATTATTGAAATTGGTGCGTCCCACTTACCCCAACATATGGGGTAAATGGGACGGTTAATTAAAACAATAGCTTCATGTCTTTTGTTTACATCATATTTCATTTTAGATTATTTTCTAGTTTTATATTCATTTTGTGAACAATTTCAATGCCATATTACCCTTAAAACAAAGGGGATCTGGACAACACAAAGACAAGTATGCATACGTGTGTATTTTGAAAATTAGCTAGATGGCAATCGTTTTAGGTCAAGACGTGAGATGTAACGGATTTTTAACGATTATTTTTCCGAAAGCTGTCAATTTTTTCCCAAACAGGCATGTAATTTGTTGCTAGATGTATGTTTATTCATGCTAAAAATAGTTCCTCCAAGAAGGCATGTCTTAATCATATGCCTATATGTAATTTCCCCAAAGTGCCCGACTTACCCCAGTGTCCCACCTTCCCCAATTTACCCTACAGATTCATATTAATGACGAGAATGACAAATTGTTCTATAGGAGAATTCTGATCAAATTTGGTTATACCCTCATGAAGAAGATTAGTAGACATTTTACAGATTTAATTAATGAGTCAAAAGTGCATGACCTTTCTAACCTAGCAGAATCTTCGTCATAGACAAACTTACGTCATTTTCGAAGATTCTGCTAGGATCGAAAACTCAGGCTCTTTTTAACTCAACTTTACTCCACTAGCTCCCTTTTATTGGACAATCAGTTTCAGCTGTTGTTGTTGTTGTTGTTGCTGTTGTTGTTGTAGTTTTTTTTTTTTAATTGCAAATATATACACATGATTAATGTTGACGGATACATGGGGGTAAAATCTTCCTGGTAGGCTACTCCTACTTATTTTCTATTATATATATATATATACATTATATTATTATTTATTGAAGAGTAACCTTTTTCACAAGATTACCTTAATCGATATGAGAACTGATAGGGCCATGATGCAACATGTTCAAATTGATATGTGGCAAGAAATTCAATCCATATATAATTATACGTAATCGCACATGTAAAACGGCTTTAACTGCAGATTCATTTTTATATTGCATTGTGATTGTTTTTTTTTTAAATGCGTGTACATTATTTATTATTAATTATTACGGGTCAGTACGGTGGTATATGTATGTCACGAATCCATGACATATGCTCCGGCGACAATTGCTCCGCTATAAATTCCATACACTAATCGAATAACTAACTTCAACCAGGGACTTTACACTATACCCTACCCTAAACCTAACCCTAAACCTAATATAAATCCCTATTACAGCCCTAACCCTAAGCCTATATCTTAGACGAAATAAAGCCCGGAGCAATTGTCGCAGGAGCAAATGTCGGGTCACCGTATGTCACATGTTGCTATGGTAGACTAATTAACAAAATGAATTATCTGCCATGATCTTAGGCCCTACATGTTAATTTATACCGAGTTTTCCACACTCTGTTTCTAAATAGCTTCAAAATTTGTTCCTATGGCATTGATCGGGGATCACCGGGATGGTCAGGCGCAGGAGTTGTGTATAAAGCTCCTTGGTTTGACCGACAATCTGGAGCGGATGAAGGCGTGCCCGCGGAATTATCGCGATGCTTAGACGCATGATCTGTGCTTGAAGCTCCTTGGTTTGACCGACAATCTGGAGCGGATGAAGGTGTGCCCGCAGAATTATCGCGAAGCTCAGACGCAGGATCTGTGTTTGAAGCTCCTTGGTTTGACCGACAATCTGGAGTGTGTAAAGGTGTGCCCGCGGAATTATCGGGAAGCCCTGACGCAGGAGTTGTATTCGAAACTCGAAAAATACGCATATGAATATTGACATCAAAGGAAACCCTCTGACAAGAGTAACAAAATGTAAACATTTAGGAGTAATTGTTGACGGAAACTTATCTTGGACAAACCACGTTTAATCTATTCAAAAGAAATGTAGTAACGGTCGATAGGGGAGACTGGGGTAATTGTGGCCCCCTTTTTTTCACATTTCCTATTACTACCAATAAATGAACATTCCAATATTATTCTAATTAATATGAAAAAATACAGTCAGTCTATTTACCTATAATATACATAGGATATATAAACATAATTACCCCCGGACAATTACCCCACGGATAATTACCCCGCGAGGACAATTAGCCCCGAGGTCAATAATTACCCCGGACAATTACCCCTGAGGACAGTAAACCCCCGGACAATTACCCCCGAGGACAATAACCCCTGGACAATTACCCCTGGACAATACACAATTACCCCCGGACTATTACCCCCCGGACAACTACCCCCGAGGACAATTACTCCCCTCACAGGCATTGATGTTGGAATCAAGCGGTGCCCATTGTGGGTCTCGCCCGTTGTCGCAGGTTTTCGAATTATTTTCTACTTGATC
>CALNVZ010002017.1:103734-122152 GCA_940671915.1 Paracentrotus lividus | reverse complement strand
AACTTGAATTATAAACACAACACAAACAGTAAGTTCCCCCTATTTCAGATATTTTGAACCGGGTAAAATAATTTTAAAAAATATAATAATATTTCCGTGTACGTAATGTTATTACCTATCATGGGACTAATTTTGTTATGAAGAATCATTATGTAATCCTTCAGTGAGTAATGGTTGACCGCAAAAATGTCACTTTTGAAGTTTACAAACCAATTATCACAACTTTGAATAAATGATTTTGGAACAATATTCATTTTTAAATCACACTTGTCGAAAAAAGATGTCACATGTGTGCCCTAACATAAAACATAAGTTCATGATTAAATTTCATGCTGAGTGAGCACTGTGTTAAAATAGCAAAGTTTTGTGAACAGTCTAGTGAAAGAAGTACTTAAGTCACATTTTTTTTTCTTAAAAAATTAGTTTATTTGATAATATCTATGTATACACCCTCAGAAAACTTGTGTAAGAGTCAGTTTTTGAAAAAATCAAATCCTAAGTGCCCCAAACAGGGAACCCCCATTTTCAAAACATAATGATTTTTAGTGGAAGAAATACCTAAGTCCATAGATTTAGTGGAAGAAGTACTTAAGTCCACAGTTTTAGTGGAAGAAGTACCTAAGTCCACCCAAGCTTGGGTCAAAGATTTTGTTAAAGGAATAAGGATGGGCGGTTCTGTCAATTTTTAGGTATTTGGAGACCCCAGAAGATGTTTTACCAAATCTGGCTGACAGCAACGTGAGGGGATGCTTGTAGGGGCGGTAAAACTTTTTTTTTTTTTTTTTTTTTGGTATGGGCGGGGGCGGGGGTAATAAACACCCCCATAGGCAGTTGTTTTCATAGTAGGGTAGAAATGTAAGTTAGTGTGAAAAAAAATTGGACGTTTAACATTGAAACAAGGTGGGGGAGGGGATATTGATCAGTTTTTAACCCCCCCCCCGACGACGGCCCCTAAAATAAAATAAATAATAATAAAATTGGGATGTGTTCATATACGCAAGGTTTACTGCAGATGTTGCACTTTTTATGTCAAATGATACATTTTCTTACGTGGGATACGGGAGGGGTCTAAAAGTGCCCGCCCCCTTTAAAAAATAGAAGCTCCCCCCCCCCCCGACAAAGAAACAAAACCAAAAAAAAATAAAAATAAAAAAATGGTAGGGCAGGCATTTTTTCCATCCCACATGAAATGTTCATTGAAATTTCCTTCTTTAAAACTAATAAGATTTTTTGTCTATTGGTGTCAGACAGTCACAGATTCAGGGGAAAGAGGCTGCCCGTTAAAAAATGGGAAAAGTGCCCTAGAATGGGTATATCACTGCCACCCCCACATGTATATTCAAAAAAAATTCAGGATAGTGCTATAACAGGGCAAATGACCCGCTCTTATAAATTATTATGCAGGGGGTCCGCGCATGATGTATTTTGTTATTAAAAGGAGCCCCCATTTTTTTTAATGGTATTGAAACCCCCACCGTTATATAGGGTATACACATTCAGCAATGTTACTCGCAAACCATATGAAATCAAGAGGATTGTTTAGTTTTGTTAAAAAGGACAAAAAAAAAAAAAAAAAAAAAAAAAAAAAAAAAAAAAAAAAAAATGAATTGCCCCAAACAGGAAACCCCCATTTAATAAAATTAATGATTTTTAGTGGAAGAAGTACTTAAGTCCACGGTTTTCGTGGAAGAAGTACCTAAGTCCATAGTTTAAGTGGAAGAAGTACCTAAGTCCAACTTCCGGTTTTTTGATTATCGGAGATCGATAAGCATAAAATTGCTGAAATTTGCCACGTATTTTTCTCCTCCCTTAAAAATCAACTCCACAAAGTTTGAATCTGAAATTCAAAAATTTGTGATGTGCAGGATAGTTTGAAATAGTCAAACCCCTGTATCTCAGTTTTAGTATTATGTGACTAAAGTACTTCTTCCACTAAGCTCTTCAATTGTACATGGTATATTCGGTCAAAATATAATTCCTGTTTTGGAAGTGTATTTAGACTTTTGCTTACAATTCACGGTTGAATTAACCCATAAAACAACCAAAATTAGGCAATTTTTTAAAATTCTGATCAAGTGCTGCAGTAATTTTATGCACTGAAAATCATCGTAATTACAATTTTGGGGCTATGTTTATAACCTTTGAACGTGTTTCAATAATCCTATGGCATTTATTTAAAAAATCATGCTTCGGTAAGAACTTGACACTAGAAAAGCTATTTTGTCATGTACTGAATAAAATTCAAAGTTTTACTTTTATTAAACATCAAGATTGTTTTTGGGTAGTACATCTGGTTTTATTTTTCAGAAAAAAAATCGATGTTTCACGCCTCAGTTGGCACAATATGCAAGAAAATCTTACAAATGAGAAGAAAGTTTAGCGCTCCGTCACGGTTCAGTGACTTACCGCATACGTAATTTGGCATTCGCTCATATTAGGTAGAGATCAGTTGAAGCTATGTTCCAAGTTTCATGAAAGAAAAGGCGCAGTCAATTGGATAAAAATTAACAATGAAAATATGCAAAATTTCACTTCTTGTGAATTTTCACTTTTTTTCTGTTCATAAAATCAATGGAGGAGGAAATCATTACCTGACAAATTTTAAATTCTGCCGATTTTCATCGATGATTATTGTTCACACTACCATGGTTTCTTTCATGAAACTTGACACACAGCTTCAGTTGGTCATTAACTAACACGATCTCGATTCAAATTGCAGATCCCCTAAGTCACTGAACCGTGACTAGGTCTTTAACTTCCTTCTCATTTCCAAGATTTTCTTGTATCTTGTGTCCACTCAGGCTTAAGACATCGGGATTCTTGTAAATATAAAATCAGATGTACTCCCCAAAAAGATCGTGATGTTTAATTAAAGTAACAATTAGAATTTTACTCCAAACATGAACAAAAAAAAATAAAATAAAAATAAAAAATCTAGTCTCACGTACTCACTGAAGCATTCATTTTCAAAGTGCCATACGATCATTGAAACATGTCCAAAGGTTATAAACATAACCCAAAAATTGTAATTGAGATGTATTTAAGTGCATACAAGAAAAACAATCATCACTAACCCACCTGTCTGCAATATTCAAATGTTGACGTCATCACCAAAGTGCCCATATTACCTGAATGTGCAGGTAATATGGGCATATGTACACTAAATTATCACTGGTATTGTAAGATAGCTAAATGCGTGCATGTTTACATATTTACAAGTCTTTTAAATTGTTTTCATATTTCATTCATGGCCAGAGACTTTGGGAAATTTTTTGTGTATTCTGAAAAAAGGAAGACTTTTCCCTTTTCATTCCTGAGATCAGCAAATACTCAGATAGGGGCACATTTTCTTTAAACAACGGGGTGACAAATGAACAAATGCCCGTGAAATTGACATTTTAAGAGGTGTTGATTATCAGCAAATAAAAATAGGAGGAGTTTCAATGTTTCCATTATCCTTATGGCAAATTGAAAATAGTCATAAGGAACCATCACAAAGACTAATGAAAGAAACATCACGCTCAGAAGAAAAAAAAAAAATGTTTAGTCTTTGCTAAGGAGGATGCGTGGTAAAATCAGAGGTCGTGAATATTCAGCAAAATATAATAGAAGTGTGAAAATTTTGATTTCTATTGTAAATGACTTTATAAATCCCCCACAAGAATTCAACAGTAATTTGGGAATTCGGTGGAATAAACCTGCATTAAATCGTCTCTGCATCAAGGGACTAGATTTTTCCTTGGCAACGTTGAAATAAATTCATCTTCTCCGGGTGTTCTTTGTTCATTTGTCGCCCCTTTGTTTAAAAAAAGTGCCCCTGTCTAAGTGTTTAAAAATCTAAGGAAAGAAAAGGGACAAATCTCCTCTTTTAGAATATACAACAATTTCGCAAAAAAAAAAACACAAAAAAAAACCTCTGGCCTTGAATGAAATATAACAACATAATAGACTTCGAAATATGAAAACAAAATGCACGCATTTAGCCATGTTGCAATACAAGTGCTTACAGTATTTAAAAAAAAAAACTACAATGGCTCTACTTAGTATGGAATGTGCTTAAAATTTTTAATATCATTAACTTTAAAGCCAATACGAACTAGGAGCCACCTCTAGTCTTCAACTACTCTATTCTGTCCTGATTCCTAACCCATAACAGGCGCGGATCCAGGGGGGGGGGGGTAAGGTGGCTAGAGCACCCGTAAGATTGGAAATCAGGATACCTTTTGTACATGAGACCTTTTAACCACTTCCCCGTAAAAAGATTGCAACAGACCCCCCCCCCCACCGCTTATCAGCCTGCCAAAGTGACGTAAAAAAAAAATTTAACTACCTTTTTGCACCCCGTTAAAGTCCGTCTCTGAATCCGCGCCTGAATATTGCAATATCCTGAGAGGTGTAGTGTTACAAAACAGGCCCATTTGAATAATAACACATTTTTTCAGTGCTCAATCAATTTACACAGCGATAATCATTTTACCAAATAGCAAAAGAAATAATTTTTCCCTAAAAGCATTTTAGTTTCCCAATACAAATTAGATTTTAGATTAATTTATACACTGTATTGCTAATAAATATTTTAAAAGGTATATTTTCAGACTATTTATTTATAACACACAGTGAATGACAGGGTTGGTCAGTTTGCTCTCGCTTTAAGATATCATTTGAAATTATAAGTCTCTTGGGTAAATGCTTTGACTAGTCTAGATAGGGTACATGCAGGTAATATGGACCAGCAGGTAATATGGGCCACCTGCAACAAATCATGTCGTGACCGTCAACCGGTGACCGGTGACCCGTGTGAGCGCCATAATGTTGTTCATAATGAACTGTGTACGAAAATCTATCATCATGAGTGCATCTAATGCCGAAATTTCTCTGAGAAAATAGCTGAAAACCAACAAGGCAGGTAAAACTTACGGCAATTTTTTTACCCTAATGTAAAATTTGATATTTCACCCAATGTGATGGCGAAAGAGAGTTTGAGGGGTGTAACCTTAATTATTGTTGGTATATTTAGTAAGCTCATAGTTTCATTTTGATCATACTAGCGTGTACAGGTCATTTTATTGTAGAGAAAGGGTGTTTTGTGGCATTGAATGCTTGCCTGACAAGGCAACAACAGTGCAGGTAATATTGGCCGTCCACATGACGAACCAGTCCGTTTGAGGACAATATACCCCTACTTGCAACTCTATCAGTTCTCTTTTCCAAGTGTGACCACGGAAGTAAGAAGAGACCTGGTTTGAAACACCACAAACAAGATATCTAACTACATACATCTGTTCCTTGACCTCGGTCCAAACAGTGGTCACCCAAGGTCACAGCGGGGGGTCACGCGCGGTGTGTGTATCGATACATTTTCATTTATTGAAATTAAAATTGAAATTGAAAAGGTTTTATTAAATTATTGAAGATAGCGACCCGAAGGTCGAATTGGGTTGAAATGTACAAACATAACATTTATAAATAGGAAATTTACAAAATAATGTAACATAGTAAATCGGGTACATGAGGCACTAAGAAGGAGAGAGGTCAAAAGCGTTATTTGCTGTACTAAAATGGTTATTTTAAAAGGAAATAATAAGAAAAGGATTGCTTGCTTTGTAAAGAATGATTACGATCTGACCGCGGACGGGCACACTCTTAACTTATTATTACGCATTACTCCTATTCTTCACTTGCGCTGCACTTGTACACAATGCTCACATACCTTGAGCAGAGTGTGTGTTCGCTCACGTGTATCACGATAATATTGACGTGGACGTAAGCGAACACACATCCCGCTTACTCTCATACATGTCATAAGATCATTCTTTTACAAAATGCACACACACCGACACACATGCGGACATAAAACAGACACACCTATTCAATTACACTCGACTCACGCACGGCCGTGATCTGGCAGAACTACGTATCTTCTTTTTTGCGATTCCAAGATTGTTTAGGTTAAAGTTTTAAAATTGCTTCTTTTGCTTTCTTTGGAAAAATGGAGAATGGTGTATCGTTTGTTTGTTTGTTTGTTCTTTTTCCTTTGATCTGTGGAACAGATATAAGGTATTGCCACCAAAAAATCGTAGATTTTCTCTTTAAATCTAGTAATTTTCCTCATTTTTTTAAACATACGCGCTTTTGCCTGAATAAATCACGACTACACTCCTAGCGTTTGATCAGGCAAAACTTCGTATGTTTTAATTTATCAGGCAAAACTAGATATGTCACAGGGTATGTCCCCGACGTGGCAAAGGTTTATCAGGCAAAACTACGTATGTCCTGCGCATTTGCAAAGTTTTATCAGGCAAAACTACGGATGTCCCCGACGTGGTAAAGGTTTATCAGGCAAAACTACGTATGTCCTGCGCATTCGCAATGTTTTATCAGGCAAAATTACGTATGTCCAGCGCATCTGCACAGTTTTATCAGGCAGAACTACGTATGTCTTATACCTTGCAAAGTTATCAGGCAAAACTGTGTATGTCCTAATCATTGCAAATAACTGGTTTATCGGGCAAATTATATGTCTTAAACATTGCAAACGCAGCGGCTAAAAGTGTTAGGGTTAGGGTAACAGCCATACCATGGCTCCAATTTCCAGTTCCAGAGCCTTGTATTCAGAGAAAAACACATTTCGAACTTAGCTTTGGATAGGATCAAAGTTTCTCAACTGAAACAGGGTAAGCTTTAGAGTAGACTTTCTAGTATAGACCAAAAGTTTCAGTCTCTGTAAAGACTGTAGATCTAAATCTAGGTTCTAGGACAATTGCCCCCTGGACAATCACCCCCGAGGACGATTACTCCGGACGATTACTCCCGGGAAAATTACCCCCCCCCTCCCTCCGGCATCGATGTTGGAATCAAGCGGCGCCCATTGTGAGTCTCGCCCGGTGTTGCATGTTTTCGAATTATTTTCTACAATCTCTTTCCCTTTCTATTTTATATTTCTCTTTCTCCTTTTCTTTCTTTCTCTCTCTCTGTCTCACACACTTTCTTCTTTTATCCTTGCTTTTCCCTTTTCCCCTTCATTTTTCTCCTTTTCCTTCCCAATATTCCAGATTAACCCGTTGAGAGCGGGAACCGGGTATATTCAGGTCCCGTCTACCACACTCATGGACGGGAACCGGGTATACTCGGTTCCCTAATGATCACATCTATATCACTAAATAACCCCTAAAATTCACCTTTTGCACTACTTTTGTTGAATTTTTGCTATACGCAGTAGCTTATTTATGGAAAGAGCGTTATGTTCTAGTGAAAAACATGCCATAACTATTTGATATATTTAATAAATAAGCTTTAAAATTGATATATTTCTCAGGCACTCAAGACGAATTGCATCAACCAGTGTATACAGTGCGCATCAATAAAAAACGGGACAGTTTTGAAAAGTCTGTCAAAATTTTGTTTCAAATTATGGTGTCTATATTTTTATGTTAATAGATGCTCTAAAGTCTTATCTTTCAAATGCAATTAAAAAAAATAAGTTTCGTTCATGCTTGAGCACAAAAAGAACATTTTTGTCGGGGGCTCAAAAAAAGGCTTGCGCACAAAATGGAAAAAAATAAGAAATGTGATCATCAGACTTCTTGCTTATCAGCAGTCTTCCTCTAAACTTTTTCTCTTTCTTTGCCATTATTTTCGAATTATGATTTGAAATTCATTTATAAAGTGGGGTTTGTTTATTTTTCTTTAATTGTTTTGTTTTGTTTTCATTTTTGCAATAAATATTCCTTCAAACTTAAAGATTTTTTTGTCAACCCAAGAAAGGATATTTGGTTGGTTGTTATTGATTGATTGATTGATAGCTTTGTTTGTTTCGTTCATGCTTGAGCGAACACGGAAAGTTTTTGTCGGAGGTTCAAAAAAGGAAAATAAAAAAAAATCGTTAAATTCAAAGGGTATTATGATTGTAACTTTACACTGATCAATGATTATGTTAGTCTTTGAGTCGATTATAATGATTCTTCAAACGATTACATCAATTATTTGAACACTCAAAAAGTAATCGATCAATCCATCGATCATTCAAAGAAACAGTGAATTAATCAAACGATCAATCATTCAAAATGGTCAATCTATTAATCATTCATTCGATCAATCGACCAATTAATAAATCAATCCATCAATCAAACAAACGAACAAACAAAGCAATCAATCAATCAAACAATCAACCAACCAACCAAATCCCCTTTCTTGGGTTCACAACACATTTTCTTTTTCTTTTTTTTTTTTTTTTTTTTTTTTTTTTTTTTTTTTAGTTTGAAGGAATATTCAATGCTAAAAGATATTATGTTAACATGTGAACAAAAAAAAACAGAACAAAACAAAACAAAAAACATTTCAAGTAAATAAATAGCTTTGCAAATGAATTTTGAAAGCATAATTCGAAAATAATGGCAAAGATAATAAAAAGGTTAAGAGTAAGTATGCGGATTAGCAAGAAGTCCGATGATCGTACTTCTCATTTTCTTCCATTTTGTGCGCAAGCCTTTTTTTGAGCACCCGACAAAAACGCTCTGTGTGCGCTCAAGCATGAACGAAACTTAATATTTTAAATGGCATTTGAAAGATAAGACTTCTGAGCATCTATTAATATCGAAATATAGACATTATGATTTGAAACGAAATTTTGACAGACTTTTCAAAACTGTCCCGTTTTTATTGATACACCCTGTATAAGTTACCATCAGCGATTTTTAGCTTTTTCGGTTTCGCTGATCCTCCTTCGTACTTCTTTTATTGTTAGCCCACGACAATTCAATGGATCATCGCAAGGTGTGAGCGATTTTCTAACATGGGCGCGCACACACAAAAACCCGGATGTATCTGGAGATATACAGAAGTATCGATCGGTGCTGTAATTAGCCAGCGCTTCCAGTGGCTTAGCTGAGAAGAAAACTATTCTTTAAAATTAGAGAACGGGTCGATATCTAACCTAAATGACTAACAATATCTAACCCCCAATTAGTACCTAAAAAAAGAGGATATACGGCTTAGTTTGAAGTTTGTAACAAATGAAAAGAAAAGCGTAAAGAGAGAGTGTGTTCAAGAATCAAATCGGTAACCAAAGGACTGGAATTCATTTTTGTTTTCTTTGAAACTAAAACACACAGGTTCATCTTAGGCCATGGAATAAGAAAACTCAATACATTCAATAAATAATCTTTGAATAAGGATAACACTAAAAGAAAAAAAACCTTTGTTTACGGTGTTCCATACTCATTAAGGTGTGAAACATTTTCTTTCAGGCCAAAACAAGATAGGTCTACTCAGTTTACAAACCGGTAATATGCTTTTCTTGTTCACAATATTATTATCTCTTTTATGTACACTCTAAAAAAAAAAGAGTAAAATCTTACCCAATATTGAGCAAAAAGGTAACTCGCGTGAAATTGAGTAAAAAATATTACTCATGCGGTTGAGCAAAATGTTACTGAGTAAAAAATATTACTCTTGCGGTTGAGCTAAATGTTACTCAGAAAAGAGTAACTTTTAGTCATCTATGTATCATTCCTAATCCTAGCTTCGAAAGGAGTAAACCATTAACCATTAGTTTACTCATTTTCTTGCGAGTTACCTTTTGACTCTGTTAAGAGTAAACAAAATTTACTCCGTTGGGAGTAAAGCATTAGTTTACTCCGTTGGGAGTAAAGCATTAGTTTACTCATTTTCTTGCGAGTTACCTTTTTTTTTTTTTTACAGTGTAGTAATATCGAGTTTGACTTGATGTAGAGTATTCAATCATGTCGTGATAAGGGGCAATTGAGAACTAAGAACACCAATAACATTATAGAAAAAATATATATTTATTTTTAAAAAAATCAAGCTTCACTTCTAGTTTCCATTACCAGCATGTGACCAGGCTACGCATGAGCGATTTTACCAGAGCCCGCGCGCGCGGACAGGGTCGTCTCTCTTTTAATCTCGTCTCGGGGCAATGGCATCAGGCCAAACAATTTCGTCGTCAACGGGTTAAGATGTGGCTTCATAAATTAATAAGCTTAATAAATTTAAAACAAAGATAATACACACAATAACACCTTGTAATTTTACCATTTAGGGTGATAGCAATTAAACGTCAAAGAAGGAAATTAAGTACCAAAAATCCTAAATTGTAAACTATATGACATAATCAAAAACAGGGTTTTTCCATACTCCATAAATTAGCAAATAAGGTGAAAATATAAACTAAACCCCAATGTTAATTTATGCAAAAATAAGGTTAATCGTAAAATCAAATATCACACATTGCTTATTTTTCACTTTATTTGTTAATCTATAGAGTCATTAATTATGGCCCTTATGACCGCCCATAAAAACCATGGTTTCAGACGACGGATTTTGCCGAATCCACCGTCAAGAATTCGGGCCAATAAGTTTTTGATTGATTTACACCACCTTATTTATGTGGTTTCTGTATAAAACTATCGAGAATTGATAATAATTATCAATTGTTAAAGACAAAAAACAACCGACGACAAAAACAACCGACGTAGTATTCTCCAAACAAATTTATTGATTTTTGTTGAATTTTAATGTATCACATAAATGAAATCAATTAATTAGGCCTAACAATATATGAATAAAATGATATGGAATTGGGAAGAAATGAAGTATAAAGATAATTTGCAACTTGTACACGACCGTTTCGTATGACGTTGTTGTTGCTCTCCTTAAAGCGTTCTTACGATAAACATTATTACTAAGCATTTCATGCTTCAATATTTCCGTTGGATCATATTAAATATACAAATATCTTACGTGGTTCTAACGGCGTTCTTGGGGGAGGGGTGGGGGGGGGGGTATGTCCTTGGGGTAGTTGTCCGGGGGGTAATTATCCAGAGGGTAACTGTCTTGGGGACTACCCTAGGGTTATTGTCCGGGGTAGTTGTCTTGGGGTACTTGTCCTCGGAGCTAGTTGTCGATGGGGGTAATTGTCCAGGGGTAATTGTCCGGGGTAATTATCCAGGGGTAATTGTCTTGAGGTAGTTGTCGTCGGGGGAATTGTCTCGGGGTAATTGTCCTCGGGGGGGGGGTAATTGTCCGGGGGGTTATTGTCCGGGGGGTAATTATCCGGGGGTAATTATCCGAAGGGTTATTGTCCGGGGGAATTGTCGGGGGGAGTAATTGTCCCGGGGGTAATTGTCCTCAGGGGGTAATTGTCCGGGGGGGGGTAATTGTCCTTGGGGGGTATTGTCCGGGGGTAGTTGTCGCGGGGGGTAATTGTCCGGGGGATAGTTGTCTGATACGCTAATCTACGCGTATAGTAGCATGGGGGTTGATAGTACCCAGTTGTCCGGTCAATCGATTTTAATACGGCCATTTGAAAAAGTATAGAAGCCAAGTTTCATCAATGTATTATAGTACAAAGTGTTAGGCAATATTATAGAGAACAAAAATTGAAGATGATTACAACTTTCTTATTTATATTTGTTCGTGTATAATCCACAGGCAAAGAACAAGGCTTCATAATTGTAAAGTGTCCTGACACCAAACCCCCCCCCCCCATCTAGTTCTACAGTCTTTTCAGAGACTGAAGCTTTCGGTTTAGTTTGTCTGGAATAGGTGGTACCGTATACTAGAAAGTCTTACCTTGTTTCAGTTGAGGAACTTTGATCCTCTCCAAAGCTAAGTTCAAAATATGTTTTCCTCTCAAGGCTCTGGAACTGGCAGTTAGAGCAATGGCACGCACTGACAGCTTATATGGCAGCTATATACTTGCCGCGCAATATGAATGCACGTCACGTACAAAGAGCCATATAGGTAAACGCTATGCGTGCAGACAGCTGCGCGTTCGCTCTCCGTATTATTTACGAGGGCGAATGCGCTGTCTGCACGGTTACAATGCAGAATTCGGAAGATACGTAGTTTTGCCTGATAAATCAACTTCTACTTTTGAAGCTATTGTTCTAACAAAACCACGTTTATAGACTTACATAGTTTTGCCTTTTCATTATCTCAAAGATTGAAAAACTACTTTTGTAAGTCGACTTACATAGTTCTGCCTTTTAAATTTACCGATTTTTGAGAGAATTTTACAAATCTGGGTTTTGAATCTATAAAAATAATAAGAGTTAAAATTTAAAATTTTGCTAGATGAAAGAGCATATTCGAAATTATAAAAAACACTAAAAAACCGAAAAAAGGCCCAAAAATGACTTACATACTTTTGCCAGATCACGGCCGCGCATCACTCACTCAAATTGTACATTTTACTCTCTAAACTCTACAAAGTGCCCGAACACAATCAGATAGAGCAATACATTCATGCAAAATAGCAAGGCTAAAATTTCAAAGTGGGAAGAAAATTTTGATTTAATTTGGGTTGTGTTATCAAGTGCAATAACACAGGTGTAATGTACAGTAAACTAGCTAGGGTCTCAAACCAAGTTACAAAGTCAATTAAACAATAAGTATAGAGTAATGTATGCGTTTACGACATATCTCAGTAGTTACAAGAAGACTTATAATCCCATGATACAAACTACAGTGATTTATTTCCTAAGAAGTAGATGTAATGATTAACATTGCTCCAAAACCTATTCAATAATCAATACCTGTTGTTAAAACTATCAAAAGGCACTACACATGTACATAATCAAACACAATGAAAAGGGATATTGCACAATAGAAAAAAAAAAGTTTTGTAAAAAGCGTTAAAAGTACCAATCTTCTGCATTTGTGATTCTACTAGCCTATACACGAGTCATGTCTTTTTATTAAGAAGAGTGATAAAATATGGAATTAAACTATTTTGGAATTTTTGTTTTGTTTTGCTATGGTATTGACTGAATTTCGGTTTGCTTCTTAATGCGTAACTAGTATCATTTCTGATTGGTAACCATTCTTTACACATAGGGTGTTTACTGAGAGAAATTGCAAAATTGATACAGATCTATTTACGTCTAAGGTACGTTCCCAAATGTAAAAACCCCTCGGCGTGGCGCGAGAACGCCGTGGCACGGCGCTTTGTGCGGCGTTCCCTTATCGCGGCGCTTTATGATTTTCTGTTTCGAAAAAAAGAGCGCCGGGTCGGGCCCAATTTCAAAGGCTTTCAACGATCGTTCCGCTGCGTTCGCGGGCGGGGGTGGGAGGGCGAGGGATAGTGCCGCCACCCTTTCGTGAACTCCGGGGGGGGCTTTTCTCGAAAGGGTGGTGGTTGAGGGAGGGGAGTCAAATTAACGCACCCATTCCGGCAACACCGGGGGGGGGGGCTTTTTCTCGAAAGCTGTGTTTTAGTAGTTTTCTGAACCAGGTCGTTTTATGAAAATTATGCATTAAATAATAACAATATTAATATTAATAGATTATAATATATAATAATAATAATACCCAATCTTTCTATTACCCGCCTTTCCAAATATAATAGGGGAAATAGAGGAGAGCTTGCATTTTTGTTGATTTTGAAGTTCATAATTCAGGAGATAGAAGAGATAAGAAATAGCGTTTTTCTATTCTGAATAAAATACATTTGCTAATAAGTAAAGTTTAGAAGCTCCGTCCAACAATATTAACCAAGCCATAATTAAGAAAAGTAGCTTTTTGTTGATTTTGAGCCGTGAGGCACGGACGCTTGTAATTAGTTGGACACAGACAATACTGACCCTTTTTTTATATTTTGAATAACGAGCAGTTATCAAAAATCATAGACGATGTGACCGGAGGAGATCGGGGGCGCGCCCCCTGCCACACTCACTTGCTTGACAAAGTCTTTCGTGGAATCTGGTGGCAAGTATATAGAAAGAGGGAAGCCAAACAAGTCCGAAACAAGTCGTCGGAAATGAAGAATGGGGAAGAGGTGAAGTAGGGAAAAACATTGCTTCTAGAACGGAGTCCATGATGAGAATGATTTTATTTCAAATACAATTCTTCCGCAGATCAGATACAAGTTTTAAGTTTACGCGTGGGAAAGTGTGTTGCGCTTTGATGTTGAAGAACAAAAGACACCGCGTTTCTATGATAATTATATTGCTGACATGCGCGCGTATGACATATTTATGTAGATTACACGGCGCTTTGATTATATTAGTCGGCAAATTTGTAAACATGCAACTCAACAGTTGTTCTCTATTTAAATGCATTCTCCCACGACTGGCTCAGGTATACAATTTGACGAAAGGGTTGCTATCTTTTTATTCTCAGTTCGACATAATATATTGCAAGATTTCTAACTTGACACCAAGTAATCAAAACATTCATTTAATCCTCTTATTCTTTCTTTGTCATTTCATTTTTTTTTTCTTCTTCTTCATAATTTAAGATCAAGAGTGGGGCGACTCCGCCCTATATCAACGCTATATTTAAGCCTATAGGAGCGGCCGGCATTCATGCCATGGGCATCACTCCGAACTTGAGCTGGGGTGGGGCGGGGGTGGTACAACATAGACCTCGCTTCGGCTTTCCAGCTACTTTAATACTCAAAATAATTTGAATAAGAATAAGAATACTAGAAAGTGCCCCTTTATTTATTCAATATATCTTTTAGACCCCCACCTTTTCAGCTCGCGCTTCGCGCTTGCGGATACTACATCATAATGCACAATTAACTCCAATTTTGAGCTCAAAATTTTATACCAATTCAGTAGGGTATAGAATGCACAATTAACTCAAATATAAAAATCAAATATACTAAATCATAATGCACATATAACATAACTCCAATATTTACCTCAAAACTTTCTGCTCACCCTTCGCGCTCGCGGATACTAAATAGGGTCTATAATACACAATTATCTACAATTTCTTAAACTAGAAAGTGCCCCTTTATTGTATATCTTTTAAAACCCAAAATTTTCGGCTCGCACTTCGCGCTAGCGGATTCTAAACCATAATGCACAAATATCTCCAATATTGAGCTCAAAAATTTCGGCTCGCGCTTCGCGCTTGTAGATACCAATAATTCGGTAGGCCTACATAATGTGCAATTAACTCAAATTTTTACCTCAAAGTTTTCATCTCAATCTTCGCGGTCGCGGATACTAAATATAGTCTATACTGCACAATTATCTCAGATATTTTCGGCTCGCGCTTCGCACTCGCTTTGCTTTTTTGTCATTATCGAAATACAAAACACATTCTTAAAAGCATCAATTAAAATACAATTTTTGGGGCGCTCCCCCTATTCATCCGAATACCAATTTCTCTTCTATTGCTCTGGGTTTCTTCAATTTGCCCCCATTTCAAGACAAAAATCGCCCCGTTATTCCATGCGTGACACCCCCCCCCCCCCACTTTCAAACTTTCCGTTCGTCTACCCGCCCTCTGGCATAACAACATGGCTACAAACATGCCGGCGTTCTTCCAGATAATAACATGGCAAACAGTTTGCACTCGCGCCAACGGTTGATGTAATATCTCTAATGACGGCCAATAATCGTATTCATCCCGGGTGGTCAATTTTAAGAATACACTTATTCAAACCACTAAAAGTCTTGTTTTAAAACTATTCAGATGAAAAAAAAAATTGTCCTTATTAATGATCTGCTAATATCTATTTATTAATGTTTTCACTATGGGATAAAAAATAAAACTGTATTAAAATTCCCCGTTTAGGTCAAGTAATATGCCCTCTTACGATCGGGGAGTGTATTTACAACTCGCGCATTCGCGCCTCGTTTGCTCGCTACCGCTGCCGAAGATTTTTTTTTCTTAAAATATCCCCCCCTTCTCATCCTAGATACCGCGGACCATGCCATAACATTCGTGAATTCTAAGCCCCTTCAGCCCACCCCCCCCCTAAAACCACGAATAACGAAACAGATCACACACTTGCGAAATAACATCTATTTAGTTATGAGTCGCGATAAAAACGGACCAATCTCTAAAATGAGACTATCATCTTACCGGAAACAAATTGCCGCCCTGAAATAAATCTCCTTCATCTAGCAATCTAAAAGAACAAGAATGACAAAAGAAATTGCCGCAAGAACAACAGAAACTTATTTAGTTATGCGACTGCATTAAACGTGCCCGGACTTTCGAAACACGTGAAAACATAAATTTGCTTTACTACGCTATACGAGAAGTCCGCCGCTTGTAGTAGATTTTGTTGAAAATAATATTCTCCAGAAAAATCGAAATTTTAACAGCAGATGCCAGGTATTATAAATAATGACACCCCCCGCCCCCCCCCCCCCCAAAAAAAAACATTCACCCTTAATCTGCGCGAAGATTATTCATGGGTGACCAAAAACACAGTTCCCCCCTATCTTAATCCATCATCGCTCTGGCAGTTAATAAAGCTCAATATTTCGAGAAATAACGAACCTCTTCTATTTTCGGACACAATAACGAACCTTATTCTATCTATCGGAAAACCAAACATTATTCTACTTCTTCGTGAGAAATAACCGAACCTTTATACTGAATTTCGAGAAAAATAACCGAACCTTTTTCTATTATTAGGAACTAACGAAACCTTCGGAATATCAGCAACACTACCCCCCCCCCCTTGGCGGGCACTACCGACACCCGGCAGTCGGCCGCAGAATATTGCAACCAGCGGGTATAGCGCCTTGTGGGGGCGGGGAAGGGTCTAACATTGGATGAATTTTCGAATATCCAACAACACAAAAATGGCAAAGCTCCCTCCTCTCTCTTCCCTATTATATAATCCTAATCTAATATTAACATCTTTAGCTAAATGCTATTTAATAAACTAATTTCACTAAAAAAACGACTGGTTACAGAAAATCTACTAACACAGCCTTTCGCAGAAGAAAAGCCCCCCGTCTTAGTTCCCGAACTGGGCTGCGCTAGTTCATACTCCCATTCCCTCACCCACCCCTTTCGAGACAGAAAACGCCCCCCCCCCGGTGTTCACGAAAGGGTGCGGCCATCCCCGCTCCACCCCCGCTCCGCGAACGCAGACGATCGTTGCAAGCCAATTTCAAAAGACTTCCGTCGTTTTGTTTGTTCCCTGATAAAAAAGGGAAACATGTATATCTCCATCTACGGCCATCTACGGCCATTGAATGGCAGAACACTTCGCCAGAATTGATTGTTTGGGTGTTTGCACTGAATACAGATCAATGGTTCTATGTGTGTTTGTGACGGGGGAGCGTGCCAGGCTATAGGACAATACCCAGGGCTACATCAAAGACTTTAATCTCGCTTTTAAATTGACACGCTGTGTTAATTATTTTTATGTTCTCTATAATGCTCTGCTTAACCCGTTGTATACTAAGCCTGGATATATGCGGGCTGAAGAAAGAAAGAACATCCCTCTTGTCGACCTTTTATTTCACTCATGATTGCATTAACATATAAAGACCTTTTATAATTTAAATTATCTGGCATTGATCTATTTAAAGCTGCCTTTGTTTCATCGGCAAATGAAAAGAATTTCTTGCAGGCATGCTTGACAATCACGATTCATTCGGCTTTATGAAAAGTTCTCAGTATACAACGGGTTAATCAAATGAGGACAGGCCCTATTGAAAACAATAATCTGCCCACAGTCCGCTGCCCTGTAACATAGAGGGGCATACTATCAACCTTACGATTGGTATCTTTAATACACGTTAAACCTAAGACTTACGATTGATATCAATCGTAAGAATGATCCTATCTTTTATTTTATGTTACAGCTAAGCAGAAGTCTGTGTCTGTACGAGAGGATCGTAATAAAATAATGTTTCGCCCCTCAAGTTTTGTTTCATTTTTTTTTCACCTTTCTGTAATAAGTAAACTATGCGCTATTTATGGTGATATCTCTCTTTGCAGAGACGGATTTGGGACTATTTTGAGACGGTTTTGAAATTTGTCGCGGGGGCCTCGCAGAGATGTCTCCGAGACGTCTCCGCGACGCGAAAAGCGTCAACGAGACGGAAAAAAAGTATTAGAGACGTCTCCGATATTTTTTCTCCTTCACCGGATACACCCTTTTCTGTTTCGGAGACGTCTCCGCGACAAATTTCACAACCGCTTTCAACATGTCAAAGTAGTCCCGTCTCCGCGAAGATGCAACCATATAAGTTAATAAAAATATAAATAAAATATGGGCTAACTTGTAAAAAACTTTTATTCTAATCATTCCCTAGTTTTGGTCTCCCTGTTTGTATTAGACCTATTACGTTTATGTTTCTTTTACAATTTCTTATTCATTCATTTTGTTTGGCAGGGGAGGGTACGTCTCCCCAAGCTTAGGTTTAATCGCAGACATTGATCACCGCCCACCCTCCCCCCCTCCCTGATTTTACTTTTACCTTTTCAGCTTCTTTCTTTCCCTCTTCATTTAATGCATTTTCTTCTTCCTCTCCACACGAACATTCGTTTACAATGTATTATTAGACCTATAATTTGTTACTATTTATGACGACAGCCAAATTAAATTGAGAATTTTGGCAGAATATCGTTTATTACGCTACTGATGTAGTCATACATATGAAACAAAACACACAGAAAAATGTATAAATTTCGT
>CALNVZ010002017.1:29169-92617 GCA_940671915.1 Paracentrotus lividus | reverse complement strand
CATAAAAATTCCACTGTAAGCCATCATTCCTGGTGTCTACTTTGGCCATTTCAATCAGTTCTTCTTTGCTTCATTACATGAGATTAAAACCTTCACAGAAAATCTTTTCTGATTCTGTTAACTTCCAAGATTACTTTGACAAAGAGGCTGCTAGGTCTTGTGATACGACTTGGATGGTTGGTTGGACTTGATTATTGTACATGGATTTTTGTTTAGCTTTGATTAATAACCAAAGGTTGGTTGGTTGGGCTTGATATTTGACATGGTTGGTTGGTTGGGCTTGCATAAAGACGGGGATGGTTGGTTCGGCCTGATTGTTTATATAATGGTTGTTGGGCCTTGTTTATTTTCATCGATGGATGGTTGGGCTTGATTATTGACCTTGGAATGGTTGTTGGGCTTGATTACTGGACAGAAATATTCCAGTTGTCTTGGTTTTTTTATACATAACGTTGTCGGGCGGTTATTTTGGTTTTGGGCTGATGCTTGGTTTCCCAGTATCTTAAATTGTTATAGATGAGGGGAATTGTTTTTTTGTACCGTTTCTGTAATAAATATAATTTCCAATATCCTCCAGGAGAGGAATGGCCAAGAGCGCCATGAAAAGGCGTTTTGGGACAGGGCTGCGATTACCAGAACTTGCGTAGGAACCAATGGCCGCAGAAAAACTTTTTCCTGTGCCTCTGTGGCATCGTCCTTCCCAGCCAGCCGTCACGTGAACCGTGAACCTCTGGTTCCTATAGTGTTTGTGTAACATCGGAATCGCAGCCTGTTCCCTACCCGCCATTGCACACAAAATTAAGGATAATGCTTTTATATATAAGTTCACATTTATCTTATATTCATAATATGTATCAAATGGAAATATATTCGAATATATGTTATAATAATGATTGTTTCATTATGAATTGAATTGAAGTTGAAATTTATTTCGACATATCAGTAAATGTACCATGATATTTGGTCAACATGTGTTTCAACATGAAGTTGAATATACCGAACTCAACGGAGTATATTAAAAGTTGAGAAAAAGGCAACAAGAAGGCATTTCATATAAAACGGTTGTGGGCTTCGTTCTAGGAAAACCATTTTCACGCACCGATTGTCACATGGAAGGAATGGCCCGAAAAACGGGAGTTTTGTTGAATATATGAATAAAAAAAATCGAGAAAGATCATTTTACTTAGATACAGACAGGTTTTATGAGGGTTAATGTATATAAAACAAGATAAAACCTTGGGAAGAATTTTTTACCCCCTAACCCTCGCGTTTTGAGCTTTAAAATCTCCCATTTTAGTCATTTTGGGGTCGTTTTCGTGTGTGAAAATGAATATTTTGGCAAACAGCAGTCACTAAAAGCTTTCTGTAAATTCAGCAGCGCATCGAATTTTCCTAGTTTCGCTGAGTGAAGTAAATATATTAATTATCTCTTTCCAATGATTTTAAACTTCTTTGTGATTGTCCATATTTCCCCCGCGTTTTTGTATCATAAAAAAAAATATGCAATGATAAAATACTTCGATCCTGACTGCACAGCTTGCACTGCTCCTTTTAACGGTCTTTATTCAGGGCATTGTTATCGCGAATATCGAGGTCAGACGTAGAGAGGTCTATACCCAGTACACACATTCCCCGTAAGATATTTCTGGTCGTTAGTGCACTGTAGTGGAAACTGTGCGTGTTTGGTATAAAATAACACTGTCTTTTTTGATTGTTCACGTTTTCATATGCCATTGCGATTCTTATTACAATAAACTATTCACTTCAAGATCGTATGATGCTCTCATTCCATTTCAGATAACTGTTGAAAATTGCATGAAAATTTTTCAACAGTTATCTGAAATGGAATTTGAAGCATCATGCGTCTTGAAGTGAAAGTGTAATTCGCTTCGCGCTCGCATAAATAATCTATTGCAAACTGTACTTGAATTCGTTCCCGCTTTATGCATGTATAAAGGTATTAACGTCACGATCATGACCGATGGAACGTTTTAAACACCAGCTCCTCCCGTTTCGCTACAAGTATCGCTGTTTTCCCAGGTCACTATGATTAAGAAATTTTCAAGCTCGCGCCGCTTCGTGCTCGCAAATGCGGCCGCTAATTGGTCGTCCATATTTAAATGTTTGCGTTGTTTGATTACGTCATGGTGGTTCGCTTTATCACCAGTTTACTAGCCCTCCATCAAGTTCGCGCTTTACATGTAACACAACAATTACGATGTTTCAGTTCAATATTATTAGACAATTGTGCAAGCTTGCCGCTTCGCGCTCGCATTATTACAGCCCTATTATTATGAAATTCCGAAACGATATTCCCATCATTATCATGATTACAACTAGTAGCTCATATGCATGATAATGTGGCATGTGTGTATATTAGTATAGTCATTTACAGCAATGATGGTCCCCAGTTTTTAAGCCCCTTCCTGTTTCGCGTTCGCAATTATTCTACAATAAATGTCCCATTTCATGTCACTTTAACTGAGAAAATTTTCAGCTCGCGCTTCGCGCATCGATAATGGCCTAAGATATATACCAGTAGATAAGTCACATGCAATAAATGAGTGTATATCTTGCCATTCAGCACTTATTGATGGTTCTTCCTTGAAAACCGAATTAAGCCACTTCCCTCTTTTTGCGCTCGCAATTATGCTTACAGATTGCCCATTTTTTTTAATTATTATTGAGAATTTTTTCTGCTCGTCGCTTCGCGCTCGCATTATACAATACTAACTGGATTTTTTTCAATATTTATAGCATTGTGTATATAAGCATTACCCCACTTCAATAATGTACACTGCGATCATACTATGTGCAACATTGAGGTAAGAGGTAAAATATCGACGAATCATCCCCAATTGCCAAAACAAATCGACACGTTGGCGGCCATTAGTTACCAGAGGTAAGAGAATCTCTATGATCAGAGTCAAGTTTGGTGTAGCATTGTAGAAAGTGATCCTGACCCATAAGAGAAAAGAGAGGAAGACATAAGTGTATTTTAAAAGAGCAAACTAACTTACAGGTAACTAAACTTGTTAAATGCACAAAACTCCTTCTCCGACGATTGGTGATCTTGATTATTGTCAAAGATACCTGTTGAAAAACAAAACTGCACTTCATAGAAAATGATAATTGAAAAAGGTAAGGAAATAGATAATTAATATGAGTTTTAAATTAATAAATTTGTATTTAATCGACATATGACAAAATAACAATACGAATACTTACAGGAATTGTAAACTTGTTAATCCTTCAAAAGTCGCCTTCTTCGATTGATTGCGAATCTGATTATTCTGAAGATCCCTGTTGATAAGGCAAAATGCATTTCATAGAAAAGATAGTGAATTAAGAACAATCAGGTTAAGTTAGAGTAAGTGGCAAATTAGTAGGTGCATGCGGTTAAAAAGTTAAGGGATATAGATAATTAATAATAGTTGAAATTCATAAAATTTGTAATTCAATTCGAGCAAATTATTGACAAAATAACAATACAAATTGCATACAAGCTGGCATGTTGGGTACATTTTATCAATAAATTGTGCTAGAGTTTTGTTTACTTATTTGAGTAACGTGCACTAAGTGCATTCAAAAAATAATATACTTACAGGGACCATAAACTTGTTAATCCTTCAGTGATGTAAACTATAACTTACAGGACTAATAAACTTGTTAATCCTTCAAAAGCCCCTTCTTCGATTTGTTTGGATCTGATATTCTGAAGATCGCCTGTTGATAGGCAAAATCAATTTCAATAGAAAAGATAGTGAATTTAGAAATTTAAGTAGAGATAAGATGGTGGCAAATTTTTAGAAGGTGCATGCGGTTAAAAGGGTAATGGAGATAGATAATTAATATGAAAAAGTTTTGAATTCATATAATTTGAATTCAATCGATGCAATATTGGACAAAATAACAATACAAAATTGCAATGAAAAGCTGGCATGTTTGGTGTATTTTAATCAATAAATTGTGCTAGAAATTGTAACCTATTATGTAACATGCATTAGTGTAAAGATGTAAACTATACTTACAGAGTTCTAAACTTGTTATCACTTCAAAAAGTCTCTTCTTCGATGATTGTGATCTGATTATTGTCAAGATACCTGTTGATTGGCAAAATGCATTTCCATAGAAAGGAGAGTGAAATTTAGACAACAGGTTAAGATGAGATAGTAAGCAAAATTGATTAGGTGGCATGCGGTTATATAGGGTAAGGAGATAGAATAATTAATTGAGTTTTGAATTCATATATTTGAATTCATTCGAGCAATATTGACAAAAATAACAATACAAATTGCATGAAAACTGGGCAATGTTTTGTACATTTTAATCAATAAAATTGTGCTAGGCGTTTGTTACCGTTTTTGATAACGTGGCACTAAGTTGATTTCAAAAATTAATTATACTTACAGGGACCATAAACTTGTTAATCCTTCAGTGATGTAAACTATACTTACAGGACTTTCTAAACTTGTTAATTCCCACAAAAGTCCCTTCTCCGACGATTGTGATCTGATTTGTAAAGAAACCTGTGATAAACAAAATGCATTTCATAGAAGTATAATGAATTTAGAAGATAAGTGGTAATCTTAGTATGTTTCATAGCCGCTTAAAAAAGTAAGAGATAAATAAATTGATATGATTTAAAAATTCAATAAATTTGTATTTAATCGTGCAAATATGACAGAATAACAGCACAATTGCAATGAAGTTGACACCTTTTTCTACATTTTAGTCAATAAATTGTGCTAGAGTTGTATACCTATTCGAATAAAAATCCACTAAGTGTATTTCAAAGATGTAAACTAATACTTACAAGTCAACTAAACTTGTAATCTCACAAACGTCTCTTCTTCGTGATTGTGATCTGATATTGTCAAGATACCTGTTGAAAAACAAAATGCATTTCATAAGAAAGGATAGTGAATTTAGACAATCAGGTAAGATGAGATAGTAGCAAAATTATTAGGTGCATGCGGTTTAATAGGGTAAAGGAGATGATAATTAATATGAGTTTTGATTCATAAATTTGAATTCATTCGAGCAATATTGACAAAATTAACATACAAATTGCATGAAAACGTGACATGTTTTTTGTAAGAACATTTAAAATCATAAAATTGTGCTAGGGTTGTTACCTTTTTGATAACGTGACTAAGGTGCATTTCAAAAATTAATTATACTTACAGGGCATAAACTGTTAATCCTTCAGTGATGTTAAACTATACTTACAGGACTTCTAAACTTGTACCCATAAAAGTCACTTCTCCGACGATTGTGATCTGATTACTGTAAAGATACCTGTTGATAACAAAATGCATTTCATAGAAAAATATAAGAAATTTAGAAACAGATTAGTGTAATTTTAGTATGTTCATGCGCTTAAAAAAAGTAACGAGATAAAATAATTAATATGAGTTTTGAATTCATAAATTTGGTATTTAATCGTACAATATGACAAATAACAGTACAAAATTGCATGAAAAGCTGACAACCCTTTTCCTAACATTTTAGTCAATAAATGTGCTAACGAGTTAAAAGAAAGGTAAAGGAGATAGATAATAATATGAGTTTTTGATTCATAAATTTTGAATTCATTCGAGCAATATTGACAAATAAACAATACCAAATTGCATGAAAACTGGCATGTTTTTGTACATTTTAATCAATAAATTGTGCTAGGTTTGTTACCGTTTTTGAAATAACGTGCACTAAGTGCATTCAAAATTAATTATACTTACAGGGACCAATAAACTTGTTAATCCTTCAGTGATGTAAACTATACTTCAGGACTATTCTAAACTTGTTAATCCACAAAAAGTCCCTTCTCCGACGATTGTGATCTGATTATTGTAAAGAAACCCTGTTGATAAACAAAATGCATTTCATAGAAATAATAATGAATTTAGACAGATAGTGTAATTTAGTATGTTATCGCGCTTTAGAAAAAGTAACGAAGATAAATAATTGATATGGAAAGTTTTTTAAGAAAAATTTTTCCCAAAAAAAATAAATTTTGTATTTCAATCGTGCAAAATATTGACAAAAAAGAATAACAGTACAAATTGCATGAGTTGACAAGCTTTTCTACATTTTAGTCAAATAAATTTGTGCTAGAGTTTGTTACCTATTCCGATAAAAATCCACCTAAGTTGTATTTCAAGAAGTAAAACTAATACTTACCAGGTCAACCTAAACTTGTTAATCCACAACCCTCTTCTTTGATGCTTGTGACTTGATATGTCAAGATACCTTTGATAAACAAAATCAATTTCATAAGAAAATATAATGATTTAGAAAGATAGTGGTAATTTTAGTATGTGAATGCGCTTAAAAACAGTAAGAGAATTAAATAATTAATAGAGTTTTGAATTCATAAATTTGTATTTAATCGTACAATATTGACAAAATAACATGTACAAATTGCATGAAAGCGACACCTTTTCTACATTTTTAGTCAATAAATTGTGCCTAGAGTTTAAAAAAGGTAAGAAGATAGATAATATATAGTTTTTAATTCATATATTTGAAATTCATTCGAGCAATATTGACAAAATAACATACAAATTGCATGAAAACTGGCATGTTTTGTACATTTTTAATCAATAAATTGTGCTGGGTTGTTACCTTTTGAATAACGTGCACTGATTGCATTTCCAAAAATTAATTATACTTACAGGGACCATAAACTTGTTAATCCTTCAGTGATGGTAAACCAATACTTACAGGACTTCTAAAACTTGTTAATACCAGAAAAGTCCCTTCTCCGATCACGATTGTGATTCTGATTAATTGTTAAAGATTACTGTTGATAAACAAAAAATGCATATTCAAAGAAAATAAATGAATTTAGAAAGATAGGGTAATTTAGTAATGTGAATCGCTTAAAAAAGTAAGCGAGATAAATAATAATATGAGTTTTGAATTCATAAATTTGTAATTTAAATCGTACAATATTGACAAAATAAAACAGTACACAATTGCATGAAAGCTGACACCTTTCTACATTTTAGCAATAATATTGTGCTAGAGTTTAAAAAAAGGTAAGAAGCATAGATAATTAATATGAGTTTGAATTCATATATTTGAAATTCAGATCGAGCAATATTGAACAAAATAACAATACAAATTGCCATGAAAACTGGCATGTTTGTACATTTTAATCAATAAATTGTGCTAGGGTTGTTTACCACCTTTTGATAAACGTGCACTGATTGCATTTCAAATTAATTATACTTACAGGGACCAATAAACTTGTTAATACTTCAGTGTTAAACTATACTTAAGGACTTCTAAACTTGTTAATACGCCACAAAGTCCCTTTCTCCGAGAATTGTGATCTGAATTATTGTAAAGATACGCTGTTGATAAACAAAATGGCCATTTCATAGAAAATATAATGAATTTAGAAGATAGTGGTAATTATATGTGAATGCGCTTAAAAGTAACGAAGATAAATAATTAATAATGAGTTTCTGAATCATAAATTTTGTATTTAATGTACAATATTGACAAAATAACAAGTAACTAATTGCATGAAAGCCTGACAACCGTTTTCTACATTTTAGTCAATAAATTGTGCTAGAGTTTTAAAAAGGTAAAGAAGATAGATAATTAATATGCAAGTTTGAATTCATAAATTTGAATTCATTCGAGCAATAATTGACAAAATAACAATACAAATTGCATGACAAACTGGCATGTTTTGTACATTTTAATCAATAATTGTGCTAGGGTTGTTACCTTTTTGAATACGTGCACTGAATTGCATTTCAAAAATTAAATTATACTTAAGGGAACATAAACTATGTTAATCCTTAGTGATGTAACTATACTTACAGGACTTCTAAACTTGTTAATCCTTCAAAAGTCCCTTCTTCAATTGTTGTGATCTGATTATTCCTGAAAGATCCTGTTGATAGACATAATGCATTTCATAGAAAATATAATGAGTTTAGAAAGATATGGTAATTTAGTATGTGCATGCGCTTGAAAAAAGTCTGAGATAAATAATTAATATGAGTTTTTAAATTCATAAATTTGTATTTAATGTGCAATACTGACAAAAATAACTAGTACAAATTGCATAAAAGCTGACACCCTTTTCTAGCATTTTATTAATAAATTGTGCAAGGGCTTTGTTACCTAATTTGAATAAATACACTAAATGTATTTCAAAGATGTATTTTCCATGTTAATAGGAAATGCATTACATAGACAAGATAATGAATTAGAAAATGAAGCTAAGAAATGAGGTAGTGGCAAATTAATTAAGTTGCATGTGGAAATAACAAAGGAAAAGAGCTATAAAACAAACAAAATGGTTGAATTCACACGCTTTTATTATTTAAGCCATATTGGCAAAATACAGAAATTCATGAAAACTGTTAGGTTTTCTAATCTATAATACTTGATATAATGTACTTTGAGTTTGTTAACCTATAATATAATTAATGAAATAAAATGAAAAGTAACCTGACTCCAAATTGAAGGAGGAGGCTAATTGTATTTTAAGATTAACTATACTTACAGGAGTTGTACTTGTTAATACCGCAAAAGCACTTTCTCGATGATTGTGATCTGATTATTCTGAAGATACCTGTTAAAGGGACTCGTAATTGATAAAGACATGGGGAAATCACCTTATCCCTCGATGAAATATAACATTCCAATCAGAGCTGAGGCGTGTTGCGTATCTCCAGCGACAGCCCGTCTGGCGTAATCCGGTAATCTCATGGCTACTAGACTACTTGACCAGAATTCAGTAAGTTAAATCCTAACGGTTCTAGGACATCTCCCCGGAGGTACAACTCCCCGGGGACAATTCCCGAGGACAGCTCCCCCAGAGGTACAACTCCCCGGAGGAACAACCCTAATCCTAACCCTAACCCTAACCCTAGTAACCCTATGTCTCCGGGGGAGCGTCCTCCGGGAAATTGTCCCCGGGGAGTTGTCCTCCGGGGGAGATGTTCCTGATACGAAATCTACTAATGTTTTGTTTTTAAATGGAGCATATTACAAGTGCCTCTCTTTGAATTATATGACGAAGAGAACCGTTTGAAGAGTTATTTGATGAGGATGCAGAACCGAAGTACTATCGACCTTGACTCCGATGAATTCGGCAGATTCGTATGTTGTGCTGTCGCGAATGTTTAATCCCCATTAGTCTGACCTATGCGTAAGCTGCACGTCATTGTGTACAGTCAAGTGGAGCTTCAGGAAAAACGCGTCATTCCCCACGATCTCCCGACTTGCAGGGACTTTAATAGGCAAAATGCCATTTCATAGAAAGATAGTGAATTTTAGACAATCGGGTAAGATGAGATAGTGGCAAATTAGTAGGTGCATGCGTTTAAAAGGTTAAAGGTAAGGAGATAGATAATTAATATGAAGTTTGAATTTCATAAATTTGAATTCACTTCAGCAATATTGACAAAATAACATTACAAAATGCATGAAAAAAGGCATGTTTTGTAACAGTTTTAATCAATAAATTGGTGCTAGGTTTGTTACCTGAATGGATATAGTTATAAAAATAAAATACATAAAAGTTGGCAGGTTTTTTGTACATTTCTTAATCTATAAATGTGCTGAGTTTGACAAAATAACAATACAAATTGCATTAAAGACTGGCAGTTTTGTACATTTTAATCCATTTGTGATGAGTTTTGTTACTAATTTGAATAAAATACACTAAGTGTATTTCAAAAGATGTAAACTACCGAGTGATCAAAAAAACTTTACACCTAGAAAAATGTCAATAAAAAGAAAACCAATTTATAAACGCCTCAAATTATTTGACATATTCTAGAAAGAGTAACGTCCTCCCTGCATCTTCTGGTACCATTTTTGTGTGGTATGTCTTTACGCTTGGATGAAACACGACGCATTGTTTTGCGAACATGTTAATTTTGAATTGTGCCAGAATGGGAGTAAATCAAAACACAAAGCTATAAAGAGGCAACTTCTCCTGATTAAAAACAGCATAACTTTTTAACGAAAATGTCTTCGCGCCTAATAACTGGCAGGGGTGTTGTTACACATATCTGACAACATTTTGGTATGAAAATTAGATTTATTCGTCAAGTTAATGCACGAATGATACACAATCAAAGAGTAAAATTGCCACTGACAGACCTAAAAGGGCCTCCTAATATTTTGAAAGTGATTATTTTGTATTTGACCTGTGGCTCACTCATGCCTGACTCTACAGATCTATCTGCATTTCCAATACAAAATTAGTCAATAATGTGTAACAACCCTGCCAAGTTATTAAGTGGAAAACCATTTTTGTTAAAAAAGTTATGCTTTTTATCAGGATGAAAAGTGCTTTTTTATATGCTTTTTGTTGTTTTTGATTTTACTCACCATTCTGGCACAATTCGAAATTGACATGTTCGCAAACAATGCGTCGGTTCATCCAACCGTAAAGATATACACACAAAATTGGTTACCAAAGAATGGAGGGGGGTTACTCTTATCAGAATATGTATAGAATTTAGGGTTTTATAAATTGGTTTCTTTTATTGACATTTTTCTAAGGTATAAGTTTCTTTTTATAACTGCACTCGGTATACTTACAGGTGGTTTGTAAACTTCGTTAATTTCCACAAAAGCCCTTCTTCGGATGATTGGTGATCTGTTTATTGTGAAGAATACCTGTTGAAAGGCAAAAATGCAGTTTCAATAGAAAGAATACATTTAGAAAATCAAGTTAGAGATAAGATAGTGGGCAAATTAATAGGCCAATGGGTTAAATAGGGTAAGTAAATAGATGCATTAAATATGAAATTTTTTGAAATTCATAAATTTGTATTATATTCGGGCATAAATATTGACAAAATACAGAAATTCATGAAAGCTGGCAGGTTTCTAACACTTAAATTAATAGATTGGTCATTGAGGTTTGCTACCTATAATATATTTTAAAATAAAATTACAAATTTCAGAAAAGTAAATCTGACCCAAATATGAAGAGAGGAAGGTTAATTGTATTTTAAAATGTAAACTATAGCTTACAGGCGTTGTAAACTTGTTAATGAAAAACGCAAAAGCCCCTTCTTCGATGATTGTGATCTGATTGTTCTGAAGAAACCTGTTGAAAGGCAAAAGCATTTCATAGAAAGATAATGAATTTAGAAAATCAAGTTAAGATAAGATAATGGCAAATAATTAGGCCAACTGTGGTAAAAGGTAAGGTAGAATAGATCATTAATTGAATTTTTGAAATTCATAAAATTTTGTATTTATTCGGCAAATATTGCAAATACAGAAATTCATGAAAGCTGGCAGGTTTCTACACTTAAATTAATAGATTGTAGTTGAGTTTTTTTAACCCATGATATAAGTATAAATAAATTTAACATGAAAGTTTGGCAGGTTTATGTTACATTTAATCTATAAATTGTGCTAGAGTTTGTTAACCCATTTGAATACATGCACTTGTGTATTTGCAAAAGAAGTGTAAACTATACAGGTATTCTAAACTTCTTAATCCTTCAAAGTCCCTTCTTTGATGGTTGTAGAATCTGATTATTGGAAAGATTCCTGTTGATAAGCAAAAAGAATGCATTTCATAATGAAATAAGAATAATGAAATTAGAAATGAACTAAGATGAAATAGTAAGCAAAGGTGCAGCCGATTAAAAAGGAATCGAGACAAGAGTGATTTCTTATAACTGGTGAATCTTAATAAATTTGTATAATTTATTCGAGTAATATTGACAAATAACAATACGGCAAAGTTCATGAAAGCTGGCAGGATCTTTGTACATTTTAATCGATATATGTGCTTGAGTTTGGTTAAATATTGTGATAACAATGCCTAATATATTACAAAGATGTAAACTATTGGCGTATTCACTTCGTGATACTTATTTTTTTTCTTCAAAACGGTCTCATATTATTCCCAAGTCCGTCTCCGTAACTCAGGGGACGTCTCCGAGACGTCTCGTGACAATCTATACCAAATGATAATATTCCACAAGTCACGGGGTCTCTAGACGTCTCCGCGACAAGTTTCAAAAACCGCCTCCAAGCCGTTCCAAAACCGTCTCAATAGTAGTCCCAAAACCGTCTCAAAGTAGCTTCCGCGAAGTCACATACGCACCATATACTACAGTACCATAAACTTGTTATCGCCGCAAAAGTCCCTTCTTCGATGATTGTGATCTATTATCATGATGATACCTGTTACAAGATAAAAGCAATTCATTCAAAAGATAACAGGCACGTATGGAGGGAATACTTATGGCGGTAATCTCAATGCACTTCGCGGAAACTACTTTTGGGACGGATTTGGGAACTAACTTTGAGAACGTGTTTTGAGACAGTTTTGAAATTTTGTCGCGGAACCGTCTGCGGAGAAGTTCTAAAAAGTAGACGTATTTTCTTTTCAAACGTCGCGGAGACGTCCTACGCAAGTGAGATACCACCAAATTAGTTGTATGAGTTGCAAGTTCGTGCGAAGCTATTGTGCGAATCATTTTGTCCTAATGGTTTACTGGCACAAGACAAAAGGATAAAAAAATAAGTTTGAACCAACTTGCAACTCTTACGAACTCAAGTCCTTCGGTCACGAATTGGCCAATGAATTTAGCAAATGGAATTAAGATGAGCATCGCGGGGGGGGGGGGGGTCCGGCATAATACTTATGAAATTCAATTAACATTAGATACTAAGTTGCGGAGAGAAATAGAAGGAGTTTGATTTCTTGCTTAATTTTTAAAGGATAGCTGGTTACGTAGTGATGAGGGTAGTTTGGTTTTAGAAGTGTTGGGGCAGCATTGAAAAAGCTCTATTTGCCAAGGGTGGGATGCCGAATTAAATCTTAAACTTAAGGGGCCCAAATTGACCTGAAACATAGGAGCGCCAATTTGATCTTAAAAGTGGAATAGAAAAGATTAAATGTCATGTGGGGAAGAAACAGTATAGTCTGTAAGATAAGGACCAAGATGTTCACTTCCGGCAGAAGTGTTGAAAATTTGGCATGTGAGGCCCCCCAACGACCGACCCACTCAAATCGGCCCGCCAATTTTGATTCCAAGATGGCCGCCATGAACAACATTGATATGACTAAACTTTGAATTCTAGATTGACAGTGGCACTGAAATTTGGTAACACAAGTGGTATTTTGACAACTCTGAATTCAAATATGCCGGCCCCATCAATCTGACCACTCAATCCGGCCGCCATCCTTGATTCCAAAGATGGCGCCATGAAAAATCATTGAGTATCCCTAACTTGAGTTCTATTGATTGATATCCTGAATTCAAATATTGCCGCCCCACACGATCCGATCACTTGTCGGCAGCCATCTTGACTTCCAAAATGGCCGCCAATGAAAATATTCCGAAATTTTTACCATCACACTTTTAATTTCCAACACCCTCCCCTAACAAGAGACCCAAGCCTTTCCCCATAAAATCTAGATTAACTTAAAATCATATAAAACATTACACCTCAGACGCAATTTCCTGGGTAGGACTGAAGGGGGCTTGATCGGTCGCGCGTAAAACAAAAAAGGGGCCCAACATGAGAAAAAAAAATGACAAAAATGGGCAATCATAGGGGGTTGAGACAAAACTTGTTTGGAAAAAAAAAAATCTCCTTGGAAGGGTTGGGGAATGTTCAAAATATATTCCAGGGTCTCAAAAAAATCAAAAAGCAGGGACAAACATATTCGAGAAATTAAAGCGGAGCAAAATAATGTCGCTACAGCGGCAAAAAATATTCCCCTTTCACGGACAGTGTAAGTAACAACCACGAAATACACTTAATTAGAACTTAGACATATAAATGAGTAAGACCTTAACCTTCTATCAGGAAGGATAAATGAATATAAGTAGATAGATAAAATAAAAGAAAAATGAATAAGAATAGCAGTATATTGAAATACTCGATGCTCCCCTGAGACGCCTAGCCTTCTACAATAACAATCGAAATTGATGTTATAAGGCACATCTCAAAGACTAGAAAATTTTCAAATTTACAGTTAATCCCTCTCCAAATAAGCACAATCGAAAGAGTCAAGACATTTAAATTCTTGGTATTAATTGTTGAGAGCAAATATTATGGTAAGAGCACATTGATTATGGTTACCAGTAAGGTTTACCTTAAGAATGGGTTATAAGGCGATCTAAATGAAATTTTGAAGATGATATGCTCTCCTTACCAGATGTCCCCTCTAGATTAATGCGAAATGTTGCGTGTCAATGCCCTCATCGAAAATCTCGATAGGTTATTAAAGTTACACAATCAGAATGGATCAGAATAAGATTGATGCACCATTCATGAACTCACATGCACAACGTTGATATGTTTAGAGAACTGAAGTGGCAAGAAATATACCCATTCATCAGAATGGAAAATACACTGTCGCTCTAAAGGTTGGATAATTTATTGTGTGCCCAGCAAACATCTTTTTGCCTCTAAAACAGCTTTATTTCTTGAAAATAATTTGTCCCGTTTCCTTTTTGGAAACTCGCATATGAAACATTCTGGTCCCTGGTCTCAAAATTTATGATAGATTCTTTCAATGCAGCATATGAAGATCAATCTATGTCTGCTTCACAAAGGCCAGGGGTGATAAAATTGATCCCCAAGCCCAACAAAGAAAAACACCAATTGAATAACTGGAGACCAATTACCCTGACAAATGTTGATGCAAAAATCCTCTCCAAATGCTTAGCCAAAAGAATCTCTAAAGTAATAGGAAATCTGATCAACTATCAACAGACAGCATTTATAAAGGGTAGATACATTGGTGAAGGAATTCGATTAATATCAGACTTAATGTTTTATGCAGAAAAAGAAGAATTTCAAGGGATAATTATGGCATTAGATCTTACAAAGGCATTCGATACATTAAGCCATTCATTTCCTTTCCAATGTTTGGAAGCTTATAACTTTTGGTCTTCCATTATTCAGTGGGTAAAAACAGTCTATAAGGATATCAGTAGTTGCGTTCTTGTAAACGGATTCACCACAGGATATTTTAAAGTAAGCAGAGGTGTCAGACAAGGTGACCCTCTCGCGCCCTTACTATTTATTTTAGGATAAGAGGTGTATTTGAATAGAGTCAGAAATAATTGCAGTATAAAGGGTTTTAAAGTTGGAGAAAATGAAATAAAATACACTGCATATGCAAATGACATTACATGTTTTTGTGAAAACAGCCAGTCATTGCAAAATGTATTTTTAGAGTTCGAGGAATTTTCTAAAATGTCTGGTTTATGCATTAGTAAATCCAAAACTGAAGGCATGTGGATTGGTAAGAATTGTCATCTAGGTGAAAAAGACAGTGCTATTTTATGGCCAGAGAAAGGAATTAAAGTTTTAGGCATCTTCTCTTCATATGATGTGGAAGAAGCCAAGAAAGGGAACTTTGAATCTCGAATTAACGAGATGAGAATGGTATTAGATAAATGGAAAAACAGAGGACTAACATTGATTGGCAAAACACAAATTTTGAAACGTTTATAATGTCCAAAATAATCTATTTATTATCTAACATTGCATTGCCCATTGCCTTTGTAAAAGAAGTTGAGAAGCTCATGTTTTCATTTATGTGGAATGGCCCAGACAAAATTGCTCGAGCAACTATGTTCGCTGAATATTCAGAAGGGGGTTAAATTCCAAACATTCAATGTATGATAAACATCAACGGTTGAAATGGGTCCAGAGATATTTTTACAGATCAGATCATAGTTGGACATATTTTGTTTGAGCAGATTCTTTTGTCATATGGTGGAAAATCTATATTTTGTCAGACTATGCAGTTGAGGAAACTACCAAAAGAGAGGATATTCCTCCATTTTATATTTGATTTATTGAAAGCATGGTTAAAGACAGATATTTATTTAAGCTTGGTCACTACGATCAGCCAGTTAATCTATTAAAGCAAGGTGTATGGAATACAAGTATATTTCTGATTAATAATCAGTCAGTGTACTGTAGGGCTCTACATGAAGCAGGCTGTCTAATTTTTTGAGGATGAATATTTTACAATTCAATTGTTGGAACATAGAAAAGGTGTTCGAAATAGTTATTTTCTACAAACATGGCGATAATATTATCAGTGAAGAAACATGGAAATGTGATTCATCCAGTGATATTGCAAATGTTTTTAGATAAAGATGATGAAGATCAGGTACAACAAGAGTATGTGGCCTCTGGATTATATACCTGAAGCCCAAAATAGTGTACATGGACCTTCTATCCGAGTTCATAAAAGACCAGTTAGTGAACAATTATTTTCTAGAACATTGATATTCTAGAGGATGGACTGGTCTCAATTTTATACCCTTTCATTTAAATGCACAATAGAAACAAAAATGAGATTTTTCAATTCAATAACATAATATACTATATATCTAACTATAGATGGTGTAAGATGAAGTAGTCGACTCAGAATTTTGCACCTTTTGTCATTCAAATTAGAAACACCCATCATTTGTTCTATGAATGTGATGTTATTTCAAAGCTGCGACAGGAGTTGTGTTTGTAGAATTGGAAGAATTTAATGTTAAGTCTGAAGACTTTATAGGAAAAGAGTGATGTTTGGATTCATTATGGACTGGAAAGGCCCACAAATTCACTGCTAAACCATTTGGTACTAATGTTTAAAAGATATGTTTATATAGAAAAATGTAAAACACACAACCACATTTAAAGGGACTAATATCTTTCATTTCTAATACGAACTAATTGAACTTAACATTGCAAAACTGAAGAATATTGAAGGATTGCTATAAAAAATGACCCCTTGTTGAAAAATTATTTTGATTAACATTCTTGAACGTAACTTGGTAAAGATAACAATTTTTTTTAACCCCACTCTTCATGTATTGTTATATAGGTTTTGTATATTGTTTTTGTATTTTACACCATTATAAATGCTGTGATTTATTATGTGATTAATGTTTGTGCATACAGATTATCTGAGCAATAAAAAGTTTCAAAAGATAAAAAAAAAAACAAACAGTTGCATCTGGAGGGATTGAGTTTCATATTATTTAAAAGAGACCATTGATAGAATTTGTTCAAAGCATCCTGTAAATTAGATGGTCCTGTTAAAATACGGCTTTCAACCAAAGTTAGGTCGTCGACATATTTGTAATATGAAATATTTGTATTTTCACAAGCATTATTAATCATGATTAAAAACAGGAGTGGCCCGAGTTTTGTGCCTTGCGGGACACCTGCATGAGAAACTGTCCAATTTGATAACTGACCAGAATATTTTACACATTGTTTGCGTTGTTCAAGAAAATTTAGAATCCATGAGATAAGGCAAGGTCTGACTTGATGAGAAATTAAAGATGTACGTTCCCCATAGTGTAACGGGAGTTCAAAATACGTACGCGGTGACGCACTTTGCAAGCTGCCCATTCATACTAACGATGTGGGACTCTTACGCAGTGGTCCAAAAACCGAAAGCTAGAATGCACGAACGATTGCCGAAGTCATGATCCAATTTCTTATCGGCAATGATTCGCCTGCTCGGATGAGAAAACGGGTTGTCCCCGCCTGCCAGTGCATGTACAGTGCAAGCGCGAAGGTAGCTATACACGCGATACGAGATCTGAACACTGCAAGCATACAGTATCAACATACACACACGCTTGTACATATCTCGAATTGCTCTCACAGCGCGATCGCGATTGGCTGGTTGTGTTGGCACTACAACTGTATGCAAATTAGGTCATGCCTCGGTAGCTCTTCGTGCACAATATGGCAGCGACCATACAGAGTGCATTTTGATTCCTCGTTTTAGCTTAGCGATACTCGTGCAGGACCACCTTTAACTTAAGGGCCAGGATGTTGTGATCAATTCTATCAAAAGCTTTTGAGAAGTCTGTAAATACTAGTGTAGATAATGAATGAGAATTTTCTGCATTTTCAAAAATTTGGTGGAGAAGTCGAATAAGATGGTGGTTTGTAGAAAGACCTGAACGATTACCATATTGATTAACATTTATATAATTTGTAATATCAATTAATAACCTCTTACAAATAAATGATTCAGCAATTTTAGCGAAATAGCTAGTAAGTGCAATTGGTCTTAAGTTCTGCAGTGTAACAGGATGGAATTTAAAGGTATTATTTCAGATTGTTTCCATAAGTTTGGTACAATTGAAGATTGGAAAGAGGCATTCAAAATCTTTGTAAGTGGGAAACTCAACTCAAAGGCAAATTCTCTAAGAATTATAACAGGTATGTCCCCTACAGTACCAGCTTTACGTTGGTTTAACTTATACATCAATGTATACACCAGTGAAGGTTGGATGAGAGGGCAGGTGTACAGCGATGGCAAGAAAGCGGTTAAATTGTTTCTATTGAGTTTTGGGAGATCAGCTGCAACTGCAGCAAAGTGATCATTAATACGGTTTGCTACACATTTGAAAAATTCTGGATTATTACTTTCAATTCCTGGTATAGTAACAGGAGTAAATTTCTTTGCACTATTGGTTATGATTCGAATTTGCTTGTACCAACCTGCTGGATTGTCTTTCTTTAAATTACGAACTGTTTTATTAAATATTAACTTTTTTAACTTACTAATCTGCCTTTTAATTCAGTTTCTGAAATGACGCCATAACGACATAAACTTATGATCAAAGGCCCACTGCCTTTTCTCAATAAGATGTTTCACCTTCACATTCATCCAGGGCTTCTCCCTACAGTGTAATTGATTTTTTTTTTTTTTTACAGGGGACATATAAGTCCAGATTTCTCTGTGTTATATCCAGGAACGTAATACTTTTTTTTTTTGTTTTTGTTTTTTTATTTTTATTTTTATTTTTTTATTCTCGTACTTTCCTTATTCCGAGGTCGATTTTCTTCGTTTACAATTGAAAACGAATTAACATTTGATTTTTAAATATAATATGCCTTTGAAAACTTGAAAAAATATCAAATACAATCAGTTCATTCCGATGGGCCAACAACAGGCAGCGCTACTCTTACGTAATATCACAGCTGTTGTATATCATTAACCCTGGCTCAACGTTCAGGCTAGCCAGCAGAGTTGAACAGTTAGATAACAGGGATTACTTGGCAATGCAGGGTCGATAGTGCTTGGAAATAAATATATTGGAGTTTCAAACGAGGTTTTTTTTATAGGGGTATAAGACCTGAGTTCAGCTCTGGAACTCATGTCGGCTTGTAAACGAGGAGTTGACGTAATGCAAAATGGCGGAAATGATTCTGGTACTAAATATTGGGATGAGGCATCAATCTTTTTGCTACGATATTTTGTGGGTATATTCACAGTGTATAATCAATATAAATAACTTATTGTAGGCCTATATTGATTTGTATAATGAAAATAATATATAAAAAAAAATGTACAGAATACAAAACAATGAAATATATAGTCCAAGTATTTACTGAAGGGTCTTATTATTTCCAATAATATCTGAAAGTTAATGATTTTTCAACATTTTAAGCAACTTCCAGACATAGAAGAGTCATTGTAGTTTTTACAACATACATTAAATACATGTGCCCATATTACCTGCACATGCAGGTAATATGGGCACTTTGGTGATGACGTCATCATTTGAATATTGCAGACAGGGGGGTTGGTGATAATTGTTTTTCTTCACAATAAAAGTTAGAGCAGTAGTTATTGATTCATATAAACAAAGATTAGACTGTGTGTCATTTTTTAATTTTATGCAAATGAGGCAAATGAGCTTAGGGGGCCCATATTACCTGCATGTACCCTATTTTTTTTAAAGTATTTTTTTATACATTATTTTCATAATACAATCTAATTGATATTAATAATATCAATAAATATAAAAAAATATACTGTAAATATTAAAAAGAAAAAATAATAAAAAACCGAAGCGAAGGATTGATGCCTCATCACAATACCAAGAACCAAAATCCTTTCCGCCATTTTGGACTGCCGATATTACCTGCACTAATTTTTGCTATGTCAGGCAAGCTCTCAATGCCATATTGCACCCCTTCATTACAACAAATTGACATGTACACGCTATAAAGATTTAAAAAAATAAAGCTTTAAGCTTACTAAATACACAAACAATTGAGGTTACCCCCCTCAAACACTTTTTCACCATCACATTCTGTGAAATATCAAATTCTACACCAGGATAAAAAAATGCCGTAATCTTAGTACCTTGCCACTACGTTTAATGCTATTTTGTCCAATAGCCATGTCGTCTAATACAAATCGGTCCAATGCCATTTGGTCTAAAAGCCATTTAGTCCCATAGCCATTTGGTCTAATAGCCATTTGATCCAAAGTCCATTTTGGTTCACTAGCCATATGGTCCGATGCCCATTTCGTCAATAGAAAAATAAGTGCAATAGTCATTTGTTCCAATGCCCATTTGGTCCAATAGCAATTTGGTCTAACAATCAAAACTGTGGGGGCGGGCGCGGATCCAACAGGCGTTCCCGCCCCCCACCCCCCCCCCGTTCCTTCCCGGTAATACAAAAAATAGCAATTGGACCAAATGGCTATCTGAGCAAATGGCTTTTCGACCAACTGACAATTGGAACAAGTGGCTATTGGACCAACTGGCAATTGGACCAACTGGTATTACGCTAAAACCACTATGACCATTTGGGATTTGTTTATTTACCCACTTTACTTAACAATATACATTCAGATCTTTTAGCACATGTGGCTACTAGTCTGCAGCATCAGGGCAAATTAGCATAGTTTTGATATTTTTATAAATATTTTGGATTTACACTGAAAACCTAACCTCGTCCGACAATGGACGGATTAGCTTTAAAGCTAGTTGGTCAAGACGGACTAGTTTTAAAGATAGTCCGTAATGTTAGTCCGTCAAGACGGACTAACATACAACTGAATCTCTGTCTCTCAACTTGACGGACGAGCTTTAAAGCTAGTCCGTCAAGCTTGATGCTCGTCAGTCGTCTTGACTGACTAGGTCAATAAAAATAGGTAGGTGAATTGAGTTCACCTATTAGAATGACGGATTAGCTTTTGATACACATAGATGCAATGTCGTTTAAATGCATCTTCTCTATTTATTCTGTTTCCGAGCATAATCAGGTGGATACATTCTCAAACCAGGAATTTCCTGCTCAAACAAAGGTTGTTTTGGCTTGGCAATTTTCAATCTTCAATTACATGCTAATTTAATACCCTGTTACTAGAGATCCCAAGAATCTATTCTTGCAGATTGCTGATGAATGCCCGGCTTAGCAACAGTAGTGGATAGAAAGTGGATAGGAGTACAATCGACATTCTCAAACAACGGTTGTTTTGACTCGAAAATCTGAAACCTTACGTAATGCGGCGGTCACAACTCGCCGTACCTTCGACGTGCAACTCTCTACGATGGATTTCGTAGAAAAATCGTGAAGCGCAGGTACCTCGGAGGCACGTTGCATGTACGACGTGCAGGAAGTTTTTCCAATACCCTTACTACAGAAACGCAGGAATCGCAGAAATTGACCAACGACCTGTGCATTCATTGTACATGCAACGCAGGCTACGTTGATGGCACGTGCCCCGTAGCCTGCGACGAGTTATGACCGCCGCATTAGTTACATATTATCAATCACTACAAATATGCAATTCACAAGTTAGGTTCAAAATATTGTCCATTCATTAATTGAAGGCTAATTGAAAACCTCGTTACTATAGAACCCAAGAACCGGTTATTATTACAGATTGCTGGCGAATGCCCGGCTTAGCAACAGCAGTGAATAGAAAGTGGACAATCGATTAATTACAGGTTATTGAATACCTCGTTACTATAGAACCCAATAACCGTCTATTATTACAGATTGCTGGTGAATGCCCGGCTTAGCAACAGCAGTGAATAGAAGGTCGACAATCGACATGCGCATTACGAAAAAGGACTTTACTATTAGTTGCATTATCTGTCTGCAAATTCCGTTTAATGAGCAAACTGTACAGACGCCGTCTCGATACACACCCCGTAAAGCTTAAGATTTATAATGGCGATCTCCTTCGTGTGTTACATGATTGTGTGAGTACTATTTTTGAATTTCTTATGTTTCAGTTCACAGATAGCGTTATTTTTCACATAGATTAATGCTATAATCACCAACGCGAAAAAATTATGTCTTGCTAAATCAATTTAAAAATTTTGTGAATTTTACAGCGATAACAACAATCACATTAAATTATGAAAATTAAATTTTTATTCTAATAATAAATATGGGTGCCACTTTTCTTTTAGATTTCTTGTATCTGAAAGAAAAGAATATTAAATTAGAGGCACGACTTTGGGATTTCTGAAGTGGCTCTGAAGAAGGATAAGCTTATAAGCAGAAAATGCGAAAACAGGAAGGTCCTCAACAAAAAGTAATGATGATGCAAGCCATTGGTGGCGACCCCTGGGCCCCTGCCCCCATTATTTGACAATTGCCATAATGATAATGTTAACTGATTGTAACTCCTGTATTTAATCCTGTCTTCTGACTTATATCATCATAATAATAATTTTTTTTTGCTTGAATTCTTGTGACAAAATACATGTTTTTTAATCGTTATCTTTAAAATGTCTTCTAATATTTCAGATTTGACGTCTCTGACAAGCTGGTGAAGCCATATTAAGCTAGCCGTCATGCTAGTCGGTCAAGACAGAAGCAAGAACATCGCGGCAGAAAATCGCGACGGACTAGCTTTTACACCATGACCGACTAGCTGTAAAGCTAGTCCTTCTCAAAAGCTCGTCAGTCTGGGCATCACTTCGACTAGCTTTTATGCTAGTCCGTCATACTAGTCGGTCACGACGGATTAGCTTTAAAATTAGTCCGTCGTAACCGACTAGCTTTAAAGCTAGTCTGCCATGACCGACTAGCTTTCTGGAAAGCTCGTCCGTCGTGACCGACTAGCATTAAAACTAGTCCGTCTTGTCGGACTACCTTGACGGCTTAGCCATCAAGCTAGTCCGTAGAGACGGACGAGCTTAAAGCTAGTCCGTAATAAACAGGTTGTGTTGAAGGAAAGTTAGTCTGTCGTGACCGACTAGCTTTAAAGTTAGTCAGTCTGGGCATCACTACGACTAGCTTTAAAGCTAGTCAGTCTACCCGTTTAGGTTTTCAGTGTAGCTCCTTTTGTAATAAAGCATCGAAAATCCCGGCGTTGAGAAAAGTTAGGAAATTCTTTTCTTTTCTTTTTTTCATCTCAATCTCAAGCATGAGAAAAGATGTAACAATACTCTGGTAGCAATATTAATGTGTTTTGTGTTGAATTTATTTATAGGCTTTAAACGTTCAAAAATTGACTTTTGACAGAGGTTTTATTCCAAAAGGAGGTAAATCCATGAAAATTGATATTACAAAAAATAAATATTAAAAATTGAAATTAATAGCTAGATTAAAAAAAAACAAAAAAACATGATTTCATCAATCGAATATAATAGCCTAATCATTACGTCAAAAAAGTTACAATGGATAAGAGAAGGCGGTTAATTGATTTTGGAATCAAACTTTTCATGTATTTTCCCTTCTTTTCCACAATTTCTCATATCAATTTGTTTTTATCTTTCTGTCTTCTTCTATTTCGCTTTTTCTTATGTATTTTCTTGTTTTGTATTTCTTTCATCTTCTCCTCTGTCTCAATTATTTTGAATTTCTTTGTTTTTACCTTTTTTCCTCTTCTCTACGATAATTTATTATGTATTTCTTTGTCTATCTATCTTTATTTTGTCTTCTCTTTTTTTTCTACTACTCTTCGGTTATTTCTTATGTATTTCTTTGTTAATCTATTTCTTATTTTATCTTCGCTTCTTTGTTTTGTCCTTTTTTCATCTTCTTTTATGTATCAATTTCTCTTCTATCATTGTGCAATGTCGAGGTGTTACCGCAGTATTACCCCGAGAGCGGCGTAACAGTACAGTTGTCCCGACAACGTCCGGGTAAAACTGGACAACACCCTAGTTGGAGCGGATTAATAGAAATTTGTGATTTTACATTCCCATGGCTTGGTATTATATTATGTAAGTTTATTATATTTACAAAGTAAGAGAACTGCTGAAACTGCTTATCCAATAAAGGAGAACTAATGGAGTAAAATGAAGTCGAAATCAGCCTGAGCTTTCGATCCAAGCAGAATCTTCGTTAGAGGTCATTTTGTCTCTGACGAAGATTCTGATAGGATCGAAAGCTCTGGCTCCTTTTGACTATATTTTATTATATTTAGAAACACAGCAATATGGATGAATTCCAAAAATGGCTAAAAGTGGATTTCTTTGCCATTTTTAAGAGGTTTGTCTTGGGAATTTCAAATTTGCCATGGTACTATCTTTTAGAGTTACTAAAAGTATTTTTGATTTAGGCCAATAACTCAAATTTAATGGAAAATGGACCTAACCCCTTTTGGAAACAAGCTCTTCAAATAGCCTGATAAATTATCTACAATATAAGTTATTGCGCAGCTCATGACTATACAATTTTGTTATGCTATGTGATAAAATGTGATAATTTTTCTTTAAAAATGTAACGCCTCCACTCTTTTACTTTATCCCAACATGTGACACATGACAATAATTATTTTATAATTTGAAGTGAAGGTGATGATTGGGAATTTCCCATATGTACAGCCTGATTATGTTAAAATAAATCTGTTTAGAATCAAGGAGAGATTTAGTTGCTTCATTTCTTTTGTTTTACATAAATTGTAGCCTTAGTCATGTGACTAATGGGATTAGTCATGATTTTGAATGACTCATTAGAAAAATTAGAGGACTAACGTTTATTGATTTCAGATGTTTTTGGATTGAGTCAGATGACCAGCTGAAATAAGTCACAATTGACTAATATTTAGCTTTGCCTGACCAATTCATTCTAATCATGTGGGTAGTCTGACTAATTACAATTAGTCATTCATGTCAGATATAGGGCAGGACTTATTTCTTTTAGTCTAAATGACTAACTTATGTTAACAGTGTGTGACCTTTTTTTTTGTTGAAAAATCATCATATCATGTTTTAGTGAGTAATGGTTGAAGGCAAAACTGTAATTTTATGAATTTCACAAGCCGACTATAAATGATTTCTAAATTGAATTTGTTAAACATCACAATTGTCAAAAAAGATGCCACATAGTGTGCCGTAACATACCACGTGAGTTTATGGTCAAATGTCACGGTTGAGTGAGTACTGGGATTAAATTGCAAAAACTGCAGTTTTGTGAATTTTACGAGGTACTTTCGGTCACATATGATGGAATTCCCATTTTTTAAATAATAGAAAATAAAAAATAAAAAGAAGGGTAACCGAAGTAAAGTGGTGAAATAAAGAAATCCTAAATGACAATAGTGGATTTAGCACCTTTTGGAATAAAACCATTTTGGATTTCGCTCCTTTTGGAATGAAACAAATATTTGTAACCTATTGTTTTCAATATTCCAATTATTTTTTAATTCGATATGCTGCATTTCATGCCCATGCTTAAACCTGGTGTATAGTTTTGGTAACAAAAATAAATAAATAAATATTAAAAAAAAAAATGAAATCGGCCCAATACCGATCAAATGTAGTTTCATGTTGTCCACATTGCACTAAAAAATACGTGTGAGAGATCTTGTGACATGCCTTTCATGATTTCCGATGAAATTTCAGTGAAAATATTTGAAAGTAACATAATGTAACTGCCGTTTAGGTCTTTGCTGGGAGGTTCGCACGCCAGAGGTTAGGGCGTGAATGCTGCGTACGATATGTGTGTAAAACCCACCCAAGAGAATCCCCATTGGTTTTCCACGTGGAAGCCGTCTCAACGTTGAAACGAGTCGGTTGCCCGTCTTTCCACGTTTTATTTTTATATTATGAAATAAAGACACCTAAAACGAGATTCCAAGTACCATAATTTGATTGATTTCATTTATTTATTTATTTATTTATTTTTTTTTTATAGTTATTGGATTCAATCTTTCATATTATCTATATGTGAATCCACATAAAAGTTTTCCTTCTACCGAAACTATACACCAGCTTTAAGATGAACTTGTAAAACAGTGAGTTCCTAAAAAAAAACAAAAAAAAAAACAAAAAAAACAAAAACAAAAACAAACGTAACCGAAGTACAAAGGTCAGCTATTTAGAAAATGAAAAATTAGGATTCTTGTATGGTTTGTAGGGTATAAAAATAACTTTTGCCACTTTTGGTTTCATTGTTGTTGTTTTTTTTTCGGGCCAGATTTCAATGAAATATTTTTTTTTTCTCCCTAAGGGGGATCTTACTCTTGAAGTGACTATTTTGCTACTTCGAGTCTTTAGAGTCAACAGATCCGTCTTTGCGACATCTCCTGAGTCTCCGAGGAGCAGCTGGAAAGTCAAGCAAATGTATACGAATTGTAAAAAAAAAAATGTTTGACATTTCAGCGTCAAAGCACCCTCCTAAGCCTCCGTGACGTTTCATGAGTCTCTGCGACGTCCTGGGTGACGTCGCAGGTATGTAACTGTGACTATGAAAATCAGACATATGTTTTGACATTTGCTCGATTTCCCGCGACTCCTCGGAGACTTAAGAGACGTCGCGGCGACAAATCTGAGACTCCAGAGTCTCGGAGTAATAAACTCGTCTCATGGCCAGTGAGATCACCCCTTTAGGAGAGGAGACAGCGTTTTATTTAAACTTGGTGCGAAAAATCGATGGAACTAAAAAAAAAAAAACCTTTCATTCATATTCAATCGAATATGCCACGTAAAATTTACATTTTTTTTTAAAGTGTAAAGCAGCCCCATGAGCCCCCCCCCTCACATTCACCCCCCCCCCACCACACACGCAATTGTAGATTTGAAGAAATAATGAAACCTAGATTCCACATGGTCGTGGCAGGATTGTTGGTGTTTACTAGATTGTTTGAAAGTTTGTTTATTTCCGTTTTAACTAGATTTGTATAACTACAATATATTACCTTATGTAAAAAAATAAAAAAAATCAAAAGGAATAAAAAAAAAAAGGTAAATTAATGATTCATGACATACAAGACAAAATAATGAAAAATACACGCAACCCTTCGAAACAACTCACCAGTCTCCAAAGTCATCACAGTTAAAGCGGGTCCCTTCTCTCCTTCACCATTGAGTCCTTCACGAACCGCTGCTATCCTAATCTCGTATGTTTCACCTTCTGCTAGTTCTGTCACGTCGTACATCTCATTCCTTTCATCGTCTTGTCTCCTTTTTCTTGAAGATACTGTCTCCACAGGTCCCATTGAAGATAAAAGTGGGGAGGTGTGTGTTTCGTTTCCATCGGGAGTGGTAACATACACTAAATACCCAATGACAGGCCCATCGCCTTCATCAACGGTAGAATTCCAAGAATCCCAGACAATGGTGACACTGGTGAAACTCAGGTTCGTTATCCGGGGTACGTTCCTAAATACCGGAAGTTCTAAGTGAATGAAAAAAGCAGTTTCAAACAAACGTTTACCTAAATATTTGTAACATTTTGTGATTAACCCAGAAACGTTTGACAATACTAGGCATCGCTTATTTTATTCACTAACTATTACCCCTGAAAAACATTCAAGAAAAGTTGACATCAATAATGTAACGTCTTTTGAAAGACAATTGATTAAAAGTAGTCTTTATCTAAATTTGGTTGGACAGTAAATATCATATTCTTTATTTTTGTTGTTGGGGAGGGGCTAATTTCTTTTGAAATAATTTGCAATATATTATTTGTAAGTGGGATTTTTCAATTAAATGTTTTCATTTTTAATCGTTATTTATGCTTTTACTTACCAAATATTGAGAATATTGTGAAAACGAAAAATAGTGCCAAAACATCTTGGTTAAGAACGTATAAAGTTTTCTTAAATGGGGCTCTTACTTTTGGCATTTTCTGTTTAAATTGAGAAAGATATTTGTTTTAGAATAAAAAAAATTGTTGACACCCTTGCATAATTATTACTTTTTTTTAATACGAATGAGTAGCGTAAAAGATACATGTATGTCGGTTACACACCTACGATTACACATGTCTCTACTCCTCCAATGTACATAAAGGGCGGATTCCCCCCCCCCCCTTTTTTAATAGTGAGTAATTTCATTGTCTTTCATCAAGATAGAGCGGCGTGTAGATTAAACACAACCCCATAAAAAAAAAAACAAACAAACAAAACAGGTGGTCTTAAAACTGTAACTTAAATGAGAAATGGAAAATACTACGATAAAAGGAGCACAAGCCCTGTTTTTACCCGTTTTAACCTTTTTGTATAATTTGGATGGAATAGAATAACATATTTGGAAGGGAAATGTATATAAGGCGGTAAAATCCTCACTTGTATCAAATTAGGGTAAGTGTATTCGTAGGTAACATGTAAACTTAAAGGGACGTATAATTGACAAAACATGGGGAATTCACCTTATCTCGGGTGAAATGATAACATTCCAATCAGAGCCTGAGGCGTGTTGCGTAATCTCCGGTGACAGGGTGTCTGGAGTATAATCCGGTATAATCCTTCATAGCTAGACTAACTAACCAGAAGTCCGAAGTAAATCTAACCTATGTTTTGTTTTTGAAATGGAGCATGATACAAGTCCTCTCTTTGAATTAATACGAAGAGACCCGTTGAGAGTCTATAACTGAGGACTCGAGAATCCGAAGCTATGGACCCTATTGACTGACTGGATTCGGGCGACTTCGTCATGTTCGTGCTGTCCGAATGTTAATCCCCAGTAGTCTGACCTATGCGTAAGCCTCACTGTCGATTGTGTACGAGTCAATGGAGCTCAGGAAAAACGCGCATTCCCCACGATCTCCGACTTGCGAGGGCCTTTAATGTTTTACTTTGCCCCTCTGCCACAATTTGGCAGATTAAGCGTGGCAATTTATAACAAGTATAGATTGATATTATCTATTGTTATATTATAACTTTTGGTGAGTCAAAGGATAAAATTTGCAAAGAGGTTTCAAATTTTTGGCCGTGCACACTTTTTTTTTTAATTGACCATAATTACTTGAACAGGGCAGGTTCAGTTACTTAAAGATTCGGAAGTTTCAGGTATTTAAAGATTTGGTCTTGATGGTATTCTGACTTGAGTTAGACTGGCTACAGGAAAAAAATATTAATATTTTGACAATAAAGGTCCAATTATATGATGATAATAGGGGTCGATATAGTCAATTTATATGAGGATTCCTCATTTTCTGTGAACTTTGACGTTATTTCTAGGTCAATTGTGTCAACTAAAAATATGACAACAAATATTTTTTTGGGTTCATGGCATCAAGTTGAACATATTCATGTTAGTTACGAACATAGTTAAGCTTACGATGATGAGGTTTACGGTTCACCATGTGGTTAGTCCTAAAAAGGACTGTTTGAGAAAGTAGAAGAGGAAATGAAGAGTTATAGAAAGTAGTTAAGCTTATACAACGCATAGGTCAAAGGTCAAAGTTAAAAAAAAGATGTTTTGGCCAAAGAGTTGTGTTTTAACCTTAGTCTTATTGGGTTGCATTACTTGGAATATTTCATTTAACACTGCTATCGTGTTCTACTTGATCCCATGAACCAGGAAATGTTCGTTTTTATTGACCTCTGGCTTTTAATTATGGTGGAAAGTAAAAAAAAAAAAAAAAAAAAAAAAAAAAAAACGTAGTTTCTGGTATCTTCAGGTTTTTCAGCGTTACATTATTTGAACTTTGACCTTATTTTGAGGACATACGTGTCAATTGAAAAGAGGCAAGGCTGATTTTCTGATTCACGGGTTCAAGCAGAACAAAAATAACCATGGTTATTAAAATCAATAAGCTTTAATATTTCCCAATTGGGTAAAGGTCAAGACACAGATAGAAAATTCAAGAAATACGGGCAACAGTTTTCTGTTTTGACCATAGTCCTGTTGGCCTTAAAGCTTAATCATTTTGATAGCCACATTTCCTTTTCTTCTACTTGACCCCATGAATCAGAAAATCAACCTTGTTACTTTTTTCATTGACAAGTATGACCTCAAGATAAGGTCAAAGTTCAAATAACATGACGCTAAAAAAACCTGGAAATACCAGAGACTATACATTGTATATTGTTGGGACTTTTCACCATAAAATAAGGTCATAGGTCAATGAAAACGAACATTTCCTGGTTCATGGGATCAAGTAGAACACGTTAACAGTGCTAAATGAAATATTCCAAGTAATACAGCCCATTAAGACTAAGGTCAAAATCAAACTCTTTGGCCAAAACCTCTTTCTTTAACTTTGACCTTTGACCTATTCGTTGTATAAGCTTAATTATGTTGGTAACTAACATGATCATGACTAAATAACTTCATTATTGTGGATTGAAAATAATCGCTAGAGGGTATTCATTTGTTTCTAAATGTACTATGGACAACAAGGAAATTCGTGATCACTCTCGCAAAAAGTGATCACTAGCTTACAAGTTCACGAGCTTTCGAGTGCCGCTGCAACTCTTTATCAAGTGACGAAAAATAACTGAAAACGTAGTATATTTATACGAATCCAGAGGATCGCAACGCACCAACGAGGAACAATAGGCGGGCGTTAAGCCGCTACGTGATTAGCCGGGCGTTCACCAATCAGCGCACCGATGGTACGGGCTGGAAACAGTATGCAAATTAGACAATGGCGGGCTCGCTAGCTTCCCGTGTACGGGGATTGGCTAGCGGATCCGTCCCTCGCTAGAGGCCGGGGAAGATCGGTACATTTGAACGATGTAGTAAGAAGATAGCTCGATTTTCGAACCACCTGACCTTTCTTGTGCGTTGCAATAAAGCGTCAGTGGTTTCCAAAGACAAGCAGGTCAAGCCCCCTATGAACACCAAAGGGGCGATAAGGATTGCGGAAGCGGCCGCCCTCTGTTTTCTGAAAGAACGTATCTTTCTCACCTGAAGTACGATTGATTCGGTAAAGACGGAATACGATACTTTAAAAAAGCTGATATCAAAGAGACCATGCAAGCCCAACAAAGTACCGAGATTTTGAAGGTTAAAGGAAATATTTACGCAGATGTCTTTGCTTAATGCAAGAAACGACAACAGGCAGCATTTGACAAATTGGTGCACATGGGTTATTAACCTATTCTCGAGACCAATCACCACCACCGAGGAGCAATTGCTTAAGAAAGGCCTTGCCTTTGCCGTAGCACCAAGAAAGTTACCTATCACTGAGATCGTGGCTAAGGTTGAAACTGCGGTCAAGAGCCTTGATCCAGTTTCGGCTGATGCCGCACGAAAATATGTAGATTCTACTCTTCAAAGAGCACGCCCTCCGAAACCGAACACCACAAGAGATATGCATGATGCTCTCAATAATTATTAAAGCATTACGATCCTTCTTGCGGATAAGGGTCGCGCCACAATCATTTTAGATAGCACCACTTACAAAAACAAAATGATCGGGCTTTTGAGCTCTGGTCTGTATAGATTGCTAAAGAAAGACCCTACAGATCGAATGTGTCGGAAAATGACCAGTACGCTACTGGCATTAAAGAAATACAATTTCCTTGAAGAGGCTACATACAGAAAGATAAAACCCACACAGAAACAGCCACCTAGGATATACGGGTTGCCCAAGATACACAAACCCAAGATACCTCTCAGACCGTTAGTATCGTGTATAGGCTCTTTTGCCTATAACCTTTCCAAATACCTGGCGGACATCCTGTCCCCTCTCACAAACTGCTCACCACACATGGTTTCTAACTCCAGTGAATTCGTCGAATTCACATCGGAGCAGACGGTCAATGAACTAGAATCAATGATTTCGTTTGATGTAGTCTCCCTCTTCACTAACGTTCCGATAGAGGGCGCATGCAGTACGGTCCTGCAACGCATGCAATCCGACCCTACCTTAGAAGAACGTACCACACTTACGCCCGAACAAGTAGCCAAACTCCTGGAGTTTGTGCTCAGATCCATATATTTTCTATTTAGAGGCTCTTTCTATGAGCAAACAGAAGGAGTAGCGTTGGGTAGCCCAGTCTCAACGGTTGTGGCTGGCATATACATGGAAGGTTTTGAACAGGACGCCTTGCCCAAGTGTCCTCCCACATGCCGCCCTCGGGTGTGGAAGAGATATATGTCGATGACACATTCATAATTGTGAATAGTTCTGAAACAGGCAACTTACTCGAACATATGAATAACCAGCAACCATCCATCCAGTTCACTCTGGAGACCGAACAAGGAGGGAAGTTAGCAGTCCTTGATACGCTAGTCCGGAGACACGAGGACGGGAGACTCCCACCTATGTCTACCGTAAACCCACCCACAGAGACCAATACATACCATATGATTCGCATCATGACATATCGGTCAAGAATGGTCTTGTAAAGTGCTTGTTTGACGGAGCAGCACGCATTGTATCTCGCCCAACTGAACTCCGGAAAGAAAGAGCCCACATCCGTGGCGCCTTGTCTAGAAACGGCTACCCACGCTGTTTTATCAAGAATACTTTCAAGAAGAAACAACTTTCAAAGGATCAGAAGGTAGTCAAGACTTGCACAGTCTTGCCATACATAGACGGCCTCTCACAACAACTCAAACGCCGATTAGAAGACCACGGCATTCGAACGGTTTCCCGCTCAGACACCACCCTACGGAAACAACTTGTACACCCCCAAAACCCCATCCCTGATCACAGACGTGATGGCGTAGTATACAACATTCCTTGCCATGGATGCGATGGGTCTTATATCGGTGAAACAGCCCGACCGATAGTTGAACGAATATCAGAGCACAAGCGAGATGTTCGGTTACAGCGAACCGACACATCCGCAGTGGCAGAACATGCCTGTTAGAAGCAACACCACCCCGATTTGGATGGTGTAGATTGTGTTGCCAAAGAGAGACATTAGTATACACGCAGGATTAAGGAGGCTATTTGCACACGTCTTTGTCCTAACAGCTTCAACAGAGACAGAGGGATCGATATCCCCGATTTCTGGATGCGAAATATCCGACGTCACAATACCCCCTTGCCTGGCAGTGCACGCTTACCCGATCTTCCCCGGCCCCTAGCGAGGGACCGATCCGCTAGCCAATCCCCGTCCACGGGAAGCAAGCGAGCCCACCATTGTCTAATTTGCATACTGTTTCCCGCCCGCACCATCGGCGCGCTGATTGGTGAACGCCCGACCAATCACGTAGCGGCTGAACGCCCGCCTATTGTTCCGCGTTGGTGCGTTGCAAACCTCGGGATTCGAATAAATGGACTACGTTTTCAGTTAATTTTCGTCACTTGATAAAGAGTTGCAGCGGCGCTCGAAAGCTCGTAAACTTGTAAGCTAGTGATCACTTTTTGCAAAAAAAAAAAATATATGTCGTCATATTTTTAGTTGAAACAATCGACCTAGAAATAGGTCAAAGTTCACAGAAAATGAGGTTTTTGCTAAATTGATGCCATTTCAAGGTTGTTAAAGGGGAATCCAACCCAAGGAGAGAATCAACCTTAAAGGAAAGAGGAAAATGAGAGGAGCAATCTAAAAAAAAGTTTCATCAAAATCGGTTATAAAATAAGAGAGTTATGGAAGTTTGAAAAGTCTCGTTTTACCTTCTATGGGGATCCTCAAATTGGCATCATCGGTTTCAAAATGGCCGATCTTATGGACAACTCTCCATTCATTTTGTACACAAATTTTCAGATTTTCTCCATTTTCTTTCAAAGTATGTCTTCTTTACTTCTGAGCTCAAAATATGTGATGGGAAAATATATTTCACTCAACATATGTTGAGCTCAGAAGGAGGTAAGATATATTTCGAAAGTAAATGGGGAAAATCTGAAAATGTGTGTACAAAATGAATGGAGAGTTGTCCATAAGATCGGCCATTTTGAAGCCGATGATGCCAATTTGAGGATCCCCATAGACGGAACAACTAGACTTTTCAATCGTCCATAACTCTCTTATTTTATAACTGATTTTGATGAAACTTTTTTTAGATTGCTCCTCTCATTTTCCTCTTTCCTGTAAGGTTGATTCTCTCCTTGGGTTGGATTCCCCTTTAATCATCATATAAATTGACCTTTGCCCTAATTTTAAGGTCATAAGGGTAGGGTTGGGCAAATAATTACTTTTTTTCTGAGAAGTTATATCAAAGAAGTTGTTTCTAAAGTCAAATTTGATGTAGAACCAAAAAATGACAATTATTTTTGTGTACGATGATGTCTGACGTCGCTAAAGTGCAAAAAACCGAAATAGTGCATTTTTCTCATTCATCACACACTTTATAGGTATAAACCGGTTTTATTTTGTTTCTTTATGGATTTTGATGGTCTAGAAGCTCAAATCTGACAATTGTATCATGACCTAATGTACCTAGTATATGTTATATGTGTTATTTAGTGATTTTGATATGAGGTGATTTTTGCTCGATATTGACTGAAACTAACTACCAAACTACACTAACAGTCAACTTAGGTAAGATTAATCATGTTGGATTAATCATGTTGGGTTCCCTGACAGCCAAAATCCATATAAAAACCTAATAAAAGTAGTTTATACCTATAAAAAGTGTGATAATTGAGCAAAATACGCCATTTCGGCGGCCATTTTGTTTGTTTGTTTGTTTTTTTTTTAGCGACGTAAGACGTCATCGTACGCAAAAATAATTATCATTTTCAGTTTCTACATCGAATTTTACTATAGAAACAACTCGTTTGAAAAAAAAAGTTGAGATTCGCCCAACCCTAATAAGGGTCACCAGAATGTGGCAGCAATATCAGGCTAGTATGACCTATGTTGTATTCTTGATTAGTTGCTATTGATATTGTCTATGGATATGTTATGTCTGATTGTCGTGAAGCTTGATTCAATTATGCATTGAATTATGCATAGATAGATTAATTTGCATATTGCTCAAAACTGGCTAGTCGGGTGAAAACAAAAATGTTAATAGACTTAATTGCTAGTTATAAACTTACCTACAATTTGATATCAAATTTGACACAATTTGAAGAAAACTATGTTTATCTTAATGCAGCCAGACCTTTGAACTCGATTTCGGGTCACAAAAGGTCAATTAAAAATTGGCGACATATATTTTCTGATTCTTGTGATCAGGTAGAACATATTTATAGATGTTACAAAACATTAACATGGCTTGCAAACGAATCCCATATTCTGACGATTGGTGGCCCCACTATTCGTGAAATTAAACAGAAACAATACGATTGGTGCATTTAAATTAGACAATTCAGGTCTTTATAATATATTGAAAACAGATCGTAATTTGGTGCATATGTTCAGCTTGGAGCTAACATTCATTTGTCTAGTAAGGCAGTTACAAATACGTCAATATTTTCCTCGTACCTTTTTTATATTATTTCATTTCATTCGAAAAAAAAAGTATTTTGCAAAATATACGAAGCAAAAAAAAAAAAAAAAAACTACTAAGGAATGATATAACACATCTGTAGTCTAAAAATGATACTGTATAAAAACATATTGTACAAAATCGGCTGTTTTATGACGCAAAAGTGGTATTGACCTCAGTTTTACATGCTAACCCCTGTCCATTGGAATTAGCTAAAAGTGCTATTTCAAGTCTTAAAACAGATGTTGTACGCTGGTGGAAAGCAAATTTCCATTTATTGGACTGAATAAATTATATTGTATTTTGTATCTTGTATTATCACAATCATAATGTAACAACTTACCATAAAATTCAGGTGATGGTAGCCTGACAAAAGCAATTATGACGTCGCTTGTTGAATTTCCGACAAAGCAGTACATGGGCTCATTATCGATAACCCCATCCAAAATAGAAAAGTTCGATTGTATGACAGATTGTTCAACAGGGTAGGTAGTCGAAATTGTCCTAGAGTCCAATGAAAGATCTCCAACGGCTGCCCCCAAGAAATATGTTGATATGTTTGTATTTGAGACGGGGGTAAAGGTGCAAGAAAACCTTGCAATACCCGGATTTGTCTTTTCTTGTTCAATAACAAAGCGATCTTAGAAAGAAACGAATATGACAAAAATGAATTATTAATAATTTTCGCGGGAAAAAGAAAGGAAACAAGTGTTTATTGTGTGTCAGATTTCATGCAATAACTCGTGGTAGAATGAACAATAACCATCATTGAAAATAGGCTAAATATTAAATTTTCAGGTATTGATTTCCTCCTCCATTGACTTTATGCGCAGAGGTTTAACAAAAGGTTGAATGTGTTAATTTTAGTCCATTTGACTGCGATTTTTTTTTTCATGAAACCTGGCACAAAGCTTCAACTGATATTTAAATAAAATGAGCGAACCGTGATGGAGCACTAAACTTTCTTCTTATTTGTAAGATTTTCTTGCATCTTGTGCCCACTGAGGCGTGAAACATCGGGATTTGTGAGAAAATTAAATCAGATGTACTCCCTCAAAACAATAGTGCCGTTTAATCAAAGTACAATTCTGAATTCTATTCCATACCTGAAAAAATAGCATTTTAAATAAGCGTCATAGGAGCATTGGCACATGTTTAAAGGTTATAAACATAACCAAAAAAATGTTATTGAGATGATATCTAGTGCATAAAATTACAGCAATACTGTAATGTTGTTGAAATAACACAAAGTCAATGTAAACATGAGCTATGGCGAAATTCAGTCATGACTCTCTGGCCCGTTTTCTGCTACGGAGTTTAGAGTTGTGCTGTCGCACCAAAATAGTAAGGATTATAAAACGAGATTGCAACGCTGGTTTGCACGCTTCTCTATGAAGCGTCAGTGAAGCGTGCTTCTAATCGTACTAATGTAAACTCGGGTGACGTCATTCGAGATCATATCTGTACAAAAAATTTGTAAAGAATTTTAAACTAGGGGTATAGGTAGTTTAGAATTTGATGGGGTTTTGCGAGTTTTATGTCAGAGGAAGCTATTTTATCTTTTTTCTCGTTAACTTGAAGTTTAATGTTGTAAAAACTTTGCTTAAAAATGAGATGCATTATTGAACTGTCCCCAACGATTGATTTATTGCATATTAATCATTAAACATGACATTTTCCAAAACTATTGAAATGTTAGTTTGACCTGACATATTGAAGACAGGACATTCGACGCGAAAACCAACAATAAACTAATGGTGGCAAGTCACTTGTCTTTACACCAGAAAAAAGGGATTTGGAACTAGTTTGAGACTAATTTGAGACTGGTTTGAAATGATTTTGAATGTTTTTAGTCGCGCAGACGTCTAAGAGACGTTTCCAAGACAGAAAAAAAGGGGGAAAATAGAAATAAGAAAGAGATTGATGCGCATGCACATAACGTGATAAAAATTTGCGCATGCATGTACACTTCACATTTGTGAAATAAAAAAAATCCGTGGAGCTATTTAGGAGATCACTTCAAAAGAATAAAACTACGAACTGATAATGTATTATACATTATATATTTAATGTATAGATTTGATCTATCTTTTATGTTTTATATTGTTAGAAAAAAAAAGTAAAATGCAGCAGCAGATCAACCACTAATAATTATGACAATGCTTTTCTGATCAGAGCAAGTTTCGATCAGAAAACAAAAACAAAAACAACAAATTAAAACGAACAAACAAAAACAACCCCCAGAAAAACAAAACAAAACAAAACAAAACAAAGCAAAACAAACAAACGATTCAAAAAATTCCTGGTCGAATTATTATTGGGGGTGTAACGATCCGGATCATATTAGTTAATTGACCCTGGGTTACACCAGAACCGAATCAACAGCGAAACAAACCGAATACACGTATTCGGGTGGATTCGGGAGCACTTTGTTCTCCCTCCCCGAAGAGAGCGAAAATTCGGGAGGGAATTTAAAACATTCATGGAGGGATTCGGCTCGTTTTGAAATGTTCAAAACCAGCCAAATAACTTTAAAAAATACTCCTGAAAGTGTCCCTGCGAAGTGAGATACAACCCGTAGGAGAATCATTGTGTGCCTTTAAGGTAAGTAATTTATTAAGAGGGAATAAAACCATTCTCCGTTTCAGCTATAAAAATCCAAGCTTGTTAATTGTTTCCATCCCAGGCCACTGAATATGTCTGGTATTCAATTGATAAAGCGGCTACACACAAAAAGATTGTTGCGTCACTAATCCAATGGATTTCCGGTTTTATCTTGTGCGTTCCAGTGCACTAGAAACTTCCAGCCGTACGGAAGTTGTACACGTTTGGAAGTTTTTGTTTTTTTTATCGTGCTGGGAGTTCTTTTCGCGTACGGCGCTATTGTTCGATCCTATTGTTTATTGCCGTACAACTCTAAACCCCTTAGTAGAATACGGGCCAGAGAGTTCTCTTTAATGTCTGCTTCAAAATTTTACATTGACGTGTGGCTTCATAGAAGCATGATGGTGCAATTCAATAAGTCAACTTAAACATGCAAAATTAAAATGTATGCAATACAACACCAGCTGTTGACCAGAAAATCTTACCTGTTCATGCGCAACATTAATTTGAATACATTAGTTGCATCAATAAATGTATACACAGCTTTCTCCCCCTTGCCAAACTTGATCAGAGTGTAGTGGTGACCATAGCAACACGAGAAAACTTTAAACTGATTTATTCTATTTGAATGTAATATCTTTCCAAAATAAAAACATTTCTTTATCAATTTATCCAAATTTAGATGTTTAAAAAAGAATATACACACATCTATCTATCTGATATTCTCTATCTGGTTATTCCAAGGACATGAATGCCATTTAACTTTAGACAATAACACTCCTTTCCAACTTACTCCAATAGAAGTTCTCCAATGTTTATGAATAAACGAAATTAATCATTAAACCTTCAAGCAAACACTGTTGACATTACACCTCCCACAATTTTGGAAATACTCAATTCTGCATACATAAAGCAGTTTAACCCGCTGAGAGCGGGAACCGAGTATACCCGGGCCCCGTCTAACACGCTCATGGACGGGAACCGGGTATACTCGGTTCCCTAATGACCACATATTTAGCACCAAATACCCCCTAAAATTCATCTTTTGTACTACTTTTATTGAATTTTTGCTATGCGCAGTAGTTAATTTATGAAACAAGTGATATGTTCTAATGAAAAACATGTCATAACGATTTGATATACTTAATTAATAAGTTTTTTTTTAATAGATATATTTCTCTTCCACTCAGGAAGAATTGCGTAAACCAGTGTATATAAGTGACCACCAGCGATTTTTTAGCATTTTTGGTTTCGCTGATCCTCCTTTGTACTACTTTTATTATTTGCCCATGACAATTCAATGGATCAGCGCAAGGTGTGAGCGATTTTCTAACATGGGCGCGCACACACAAAACCCCGGATGTATCTGGAGATATAAAGAAGTATCGATCAGTGGCTGTAAATAGCCAGCGCTTCCAGTGGCTTAGCTGAGAAGAAAACTATTCTTTGAAATTAGAGAACGGGTCGATATCTAACATAAATGACTAACAATATCTAACCCCCAATTAGTAGCTCAGAAGGATGTGCAGCTTAGTTTAAAGTTTGAAAGAACTGAAAAGAAAAGAGTAAGGAGAGAGAGAGAGTGTGTCTAGAAATTCAGCAACCAAAGGACTTGAATTCATTTTTTGTTTCCTTTGAAACTTAAACACATAGGTTCATCTTATGCCATGGTATGAAAAACGTCAACACATTCAATAAGATAAAAATAGGGATAAATTAAAAAAAAAAAAAAAAAAAAAAGTTCACCTTGTTCCAGACTTCTTAAGAGTAGTGTCATCCTTTTGCAGGCAAAAGTATTACATTTCTAGTTTTTGACAGGATATAGTAGTATATCAATGACTATATCTTCCCACAACATGATTAAGCTCAAATGTGTATGTTTGTCATTATAATTGCGATTATCAAATTTAATTCCTATTTTTCGAACCTCGAAAAATATACCATACGGTGCGAACCGTTGAGCGTTAGCGCGCTGATGCGCCGTGTGTATATTGCTGTGTGTGGTCCGTGCTGCACGCGCTGTGATATCAACGATGTTAATGGAGAGCTGGTCTAGATTGGTAGTCAGATATTCGTTTCATATTACTGATCTAGGCAACCAATGACAGTACGAATGAATAGACAGTATATAGGTTGATCATATTCTAAAATTATGCCAAGTTGCATTAGTTTTAGAAATTTGTGAAAAAGGATGACACTACCTTTAAAGTGTAAAGCATTTTCTTTCAGGCCAAGAAAAGTTACTAATTTTACAAACCGGAGGAATGCTTTTCTTGTTCATAAATATCTTTTCTATGTAGAAATATTGAGTTTGACATGGGAATGTAGAATAATGTAGTGATAAGGGGCAAATGAGAACTAAGAACACCAAAACACCGTAGAAAAAAAATACACATTAAAAAAAAATAAATAAAAAATCAAACTTTACTTCTAAGGCCCATTACCAGTGTGCGACCAGGCTATGCATGAGCGATTTAACCAGAGCCCGCACGCGCGGACAGGGTCGCCTCTTTTTAAATCTCGTCTCGGGTAATGACATCAGGCCAAACAATTTCGTCGTTAACGGGTTAATTTTTTTATTACAATTATTGACAAAATAAGTATGAACTTATTTTGTCATTTTGCATTTTTTTTTGTTGTATATTTTGCTTTATTACACTATCATCAATTGTCATTACGTTTCCTTGTTATATATGAAGTGGTCATTTACATTCATTTTTTGTTAATTGGGAGAAAACTTTTTTTTCTTCATTGATAGGAGTGTCTGTTTGGAAATAAACTTTCACATATGGTTCTATTTTATGATACTAAAGGGAAACCAGTCTAACAAATATCTAAGTCTGCAAGTTTGTCTGTAAATGAATGTTATTTTATTTATTTTTTGTTCTGATGGATGTAGTACCTTTTGAAAATGAAATGTCTCTGAGCATGTAAATTGCCATGTATCTGGATGGGCATTAATAAATTGAAATTGAACGAGAACAAGACTGAGTTTTTAGTAATTGGTTCTGTATGTAATCTTCGTCGTCTTGAAAATGTTATTCTCAATGTGGGTTCAACATGTATCATACCATCTAAATCATCTTAAATTCTTGGTGCATAGTTTGACTGTAACATGTCCATGTCTGAACAAGTAAATCATATATGTAAGTCTGTCAGGTTCCATTTGCGAAGTATCTCCGAAATTAGAAAGTACATATCGGAAGACACATGTCACGGTGCTGTTCGTGGTCATATTTTATCTAGATTAGACTATTGTAACTCTTTCTTAACATCCGTCCCACAAGTATATTTAAAGCGGTTACAGAGTTTACAGAACTGGGCAGCCCGTATAATATTCAAGGTAGATCGCCGTCATGACTTTATTCCTCTCCTTAAATCTCTTCATTGGCTTCCTATCAAGGAAAGGATCCTATTCAAAATACTTTTGTTTGTTTTTAAAGCCTTTCATGACCAAATGCCCACATATATTAAAGATTGTCTTACACCTTATAACCCATCCCGCCCGAATCTTCGTTCTTCTACAAACAGATTTTTATTAACCATACCTAAGACACGCACTAAAGCTGGTGACCGTACATTTACGGTCACAGCAAGCAAAACATGGAATAGCATCCCCTCCTTCATCAAGGAAGCCACATCTCAAGACCAATTTAAAAAGCTTCTTAAAACACATCTCTTTCCTAATGAGTATCAATAAACGTATCAAATATGTAAGTAACTAGAACTTATCTATTGTCGTACATGTATCTATTAATTACTTTTTATGTTATTTTGTTAATTATGTCAATTACTTTGTATTGTATTATATTTTGTTTTGTAAGCGCTGTGATATAGTTTACTATGTAGAGCGCACTAAATGCTAGTTATTATAATTATTATTATCTCAGGATTTTTTTTTTATTTGTTATTTTATTTTTATTTTATTTTTTTAAAGGGACATTTTGTACTATTTCATATTGCTTTAAATAAATGCCATGTAAAAAAAAAAACAACAACAAACAAACAAACAAACCTGAGGTTTTCTTTAAATTACATAAAGTTTATGACATAGGAAATATTATCCACCAATAAAATTTTGGGGCGAAGGGGCTAGAACATCACCATATTATAATGAAAACTCAAAATTTCATTTTTTTTTTCGATCTAAATGTAGTTCATATCAATAGATATTGGTCAATTTTCTCCCAAATTTTGATAAGCTTTTTCATGCTATGGCTGAGAAAATTCCCAACAGGTTTACTTTTGAAACGTAATTCATGTAAATCTACCATATTACAGATTTCACACATCAGTACATACCACCGACAATTGGGTTCGGTGTAAAAATGGCAGAGGTAAAAATGGCAGAGGCAAAAATGGCAGAGGTAAAAATGGCAGAGGTAAAAATGGCGGAGGTAAAAATGGCAGAGGTAAAAATGGCAGAGGTAAAAATGGCGGAGGTAAAAATGGCAGAGGTAAAAATGGCGGAGGTAAAAATGGCAGAGGTAAAAATGGCAGAGGTAAAAATGGCGGAGGTAAAAATGGTAGAGGTAAAATGTCGGGTCTTACGCAATTAAATTGTCATAGAAAATCCCATGAATAAAACATGGCCAATTCCATTGGGTGGTATCTTATGCGGCGGTCACAACTCGCCGTACCTTCGACGTGCAACTCCCTACGATGGATTTCGTAGAAAAATCGTGCAGCGCAGGTACCTCGCAGGCACGTTGTATGTACGACGCGCAGGAAGTTTTTCCAATACCCTTACTACAGAAACACAAGAATCGCAGAAATTGACCGAAGACCTGTGCATGCAATGTGCAATCGACGCAGGCTACGTTGATTGCACGTGCCCCGTAGCCTACGACGAGTTGTACGCCGCCGCATCACTTCTCGGAAACGCGTAAAAATATTACGTCTACGTCTCCGATGTTGCGGAGACGTTGCGGAGACGTCGCGGAGATGTCTCCACGACGTCTCCGTGACAGTTAAAAAAAACTGTAACAAAGCACTTTCAAAGAACCGTCTGAAAGTTGTTTCTGCGACTCATGAAACGTCTCAGAGACGTCTCCGCGACAATTTTTTTAAAAACTTGTTTAACGTTTCATGAGTCGCGTACAACTTTGAGACGGTTTTTTGAAATTGCTTTGTTACAGTTTATGAAAACTGTATTGGAGACGTCTCGGAGACGTCTCTGCTACATCTCCGCGACATCGGAGACGTCTCTAATACTTTTTATCCATCGCGGAGACGTCTCCGCGACGGAATCCTTTGTTTCACGTATAGAGTCGGACCTATTAGAAACGTGTCTGAAAATTAAGGAGAGAGAGGAGACTGAGGAGACAAGCTATAATGGCAAAACCATGTTGACAAATCCGTCTCAAATGTGTTTCCGCGAAGTGAGATACCAAAAGGGGTAAATAGTTAACAAAGAAAGCTAGTTATAAGAAGGGATTATAAAATATCATTGTTGGAGGTGTTCTTAACTTTTAAATTGACTGCCTTCCATTTGGACTAGCTGATTATGAGCTATTGCAATATCTAAAGTATTGGCAATTGTTATAGTCATTACTGCACGTGTTACATCAAAATCGTAGTGGTAATATTCTATTTTTCTCTCATAAGGTAAAAATAATAAAGAATTACTTTTGTTAAGACATGTTGTTGTTTGTCCTTTAAACAAAAACGTGCACACCTATTTTAAGATGCATTTCCCCACTGACGTCGTAATTTATTTATAATTTGTTATAACATGTACAGTTAAAAGGTAAAAATGTAAATAAAACAATCGTTCACTTTGGTATAGCAATATCTCATAGCAGATAGTCCTACATATTATGGAAGTCAGTCAATTCTAAAGATAAGGACCCTCCAGGCAGTCCAGCATTTAAATTTGAAAATCCCTTCTCAGTTTTCTTTATGAATGTTTTACCCCCTTTCCTAAAGGAAATTTGCCATAATTATGTGCATGGGCTTTGCTCAGTGACAATTGGATTGCGAAAGACATTCCATTTTACTTCTGGCATTTTCATCTCTACCATTTTTACCTCTGCCATTTTTACCTCTGCCATTTTTGCCTCTGCCATTTTTACCTCTGCCATTTTTACCTCTGCCATTTTTACCTCTGCCATTTTTACCTCTGCCATTTTTACCTCTGCCATTTTTACCTCTGCCATTTTTACCTCTGCCTTTTTTACCTCTGCCATTTTTACCTGGCACCGACAATTGTACTTGTTTTCATTATAAGCTCTATTTTATATATATATTTTTTTATGCATTTAAAAAGCTTGAAGCAAAAAGTTCGTATGTTTTCACGCTAGAAATTGGAATAATAACGACTTAAAACATCCATTAACTCGCTGTGACAGCGGGATGTTGTTTATGAGACATAGTAGTGAGAAATCACACTCCAATCTTCGCAAAGAACCGTCATTGCTAATCAGAATGGAGACAATCGTAAAAAAAAAATGTATAGATTGTCGCCTATTTCGTCGGGTTTTTAAAAACGAAACATTAAGGCCCGTATTCTACTAAGGAGTTTATAGTTTTACGGCAAGAACCAATAGGATCGAACTATAGCACCGTACGAGAAAAAACTCCCAGCACGAAAAAAAAACACAAAAAAACTTCCAAACTTGTACAACTTCCGTACGGCTGGAAGTTTCTAGTGCACTGGAACGCACAATATAAAACCGGAAATCAGTTGAAATAATGACGCAACAATTGTTTTTTTTTTTTTTTTTGTGTGCTCGCCTTTATCCATTGCCTACCAGGATTGTGTGTATTGGTTCAAAGGCGCTTGTCATGCAGTTTTAAATGTCACGTCTATTCATTAAACGATTAAGTGACCTGGGATTTGGGAACAATTTACAAGCTTGGAAATTTTCAGCTGAAAAAGGACAATGGTTTTATTCCCTCTGAATAAAATGTTTACCTTAAAGGCTCATAATGATTCCCCTACGGCTGGTATCTCACTTCGCGGGGACACATTCGGGAGTATTTTTGAGGGTATTCGGCTGGTTTTGAACATTTCAAAACGAGCCGAATCCCTCCATGAATGTTCTAGAATCCCTTCCGAATTGTCGCTCATTCGGGGTGCGAGAACAGAATGCTCCCAAATCCACCCGAATACGTGTATTCGGGTGGATTCGGTGCTGATTCGGTTCTGGTGTAACCCAGGTTTAATTGACTAATATGATCCGGATCGTTACTCCCCCAATAATGATACGACCAGCCTTTTTTTTTCTTTTTTGTTTGTTTGTTTGTTTTGTTTTTCTGGGGGGGGGGGGGTTGTTTTTGCGTTTTCTGATCGAAACTTGCTCGGATTACAAAAGCATTGTCATAATTTTAAGTGGTATACCTGCTGCAGTGTACTTTTTTTTCTAACAATATAAAACATCAAAGATAGATATAAATATATTAAATATATAATATATAATACAATTATCTGCTCGTAGTTTTATTCTTTTGAAGTAATCTGCTAAATAACCCCACGGATTTTTTATTTCACAAATGTGAAGTGTCTATATTAAGCCAAACGCATTGAAATGTTGAATTTGAATCCGACATCACGCTACATGCATGAGCAAAATTTTTTCACTTTAGGTGCATGCGCATCAATCTTTTTCTCATTACTATTTTTTTGTTTCTATTTTTTTTCTGTCGCGGGAATATCTCGGGGACGTCTCTGAGATGTCTGCGCGACTAAAACATTTAAGAACTAGTCCGGGCTGGAGTTTGCATTAGTACAAAAATAAAGTAAAATCTAAAAAGCACAACAATGAAAATTTCATCAAACTCGGATAAGAAATAGTAAAGTTTTGATTTTTCTTAGGTTTTGAATTTTTTAAGGAAACAGTTCTCAAATTGGCAACCTGATGATGTCACAGTCCCCCTACTTTCTCTGTATTTTATTATATGAAATACCAATTATGAAGATTTTCTATCCCAAGGACATAAAACAAGGATTAATCCTTGTGGAATGTTCAAGGTCACAAGTGCTTTTACTTATTTCAGTATGAGTGATAGATTTTTGTATACGCAATGTATGAAAAAAAATGAGATAAATAGGATTTCATATAATAAAAATTTACAAGAAGTAGGGGGACTGTGGCATCATCAGTTTGCTCATTTGAATATTCAAATATTCATGAGACCTGTTCATGAGACCTGCCAAGAACTGTTTTACGACAAAAAAATCAATACCTAAAAAATGCATAACTTTGTTAGTTTTCATCCAATTTTGATGAAATTTTCTGTGTTGTGCTTGTTAAATTTTACTTTATTTTACAAAAAAAAAAATTGATTTCAGCCCGGAGTCCTCCTTTAAAATCATTTCAAACCAGTCTCAATTTAGTCTCAAACTAGTTTCGAATCCGTTTTATCCCGTGTAATGACAAGTGACTTGCCACCATTACTTTATTGTTGGTTTTCGCGTCAAATGTCCTCTCTTCAATATGTCAGGTCAAACTAACACTTCAATCGTGTCAGGAAATGTCATTTTTGATGATTAATATGCAATTAATCAATCGTTGTGGACAGTTCAATAATGCAACTCATTTTTAAGCAAAGTTTTAACAACATTTTCAAGTTAACGAGAAAATAGATAAATTAGCTTCATCCGACATAAAACTCGCAAAGTCATATCAAATTCCAAACCACTTTTACTCCTAGTTTATATTTTTTTTAACAAATTTTTGTACAGATCTGATCTCGAAAGACGTCATCCGAATCTACATTCGTACGATTAGACGCACGCTTCACTGACGCTTCATAGAGAAGCTTGCAAACCAAGACAACGAGTCGATCAGCTCACAACCCAGCCGATTCCAGATCTTAGGCCCTAGACCCCGATGTTACCTCAGTGAGAAAGGAAAACGCATCTGGTTCACAATGCAAGATAACGGAATTCATCCACCGTGAACACGAAAAGCTCACACATAATGAGCAATCCAATGATCTCATTGAATTCAGTGAAAGTGAATCAAGCAAAGGAAGTGATACAGATGAGCGTCATGAATTAGAAATATCGATAGATTCACCAGAGATGGATAATCCCAAGAAACGGAAACAGAAAGGAGAGAAAAAAAAGCTAAGAAAAAGTGAGGAGATCTGTGAGTCAGTATACGCTTCTGTTTTTGATTTAATTTCCCCTACTTTGGCGTCGACCTCATGTCAGTATGTCACCTTTTAAGCGTTAACGTCAGAGGTCTGCGCAACAAAGTCAAGCGCAATACCTTTTTTAAATGGTGTATGGATCAAAAAGCGGATTTAATTTTGGCTCAGGAAACTTATTGGTCATTAGACATCGAGCCAGTCATCAATAGCGAATTGAAAGGTCAGGTGTTCTATTCTCACGGAAGTAATCGAGCTCGAGGAGTCGCGATTCTAGCAAAGAAAATATTGATATAGTTCTTAATGATAAATATATTGATAACACTGGAAGAATGTTGTTTTGGGCATTTATGAAAAACTCTATGAATTACTGCCTAATTAATTTGTACGCTCGGATGGTGAAAAGGAATAAAGATGGTTTTCTCAAAAAGCTCCGAAAACAAATTGGATATATTAAAGATGAATGTAAGGAAGGTAATTTTATTATAGGAGGCAATTAGAACGCCGTGCTTGATCGAAGAAAAGATACGAAAGGGTCAAAAAGTTGTTATTATAGAACATTATTGAAACAAAATCGCTTGGTAGATGTCTGTAGAAAATTACATAAAGATGTGAGTCAATATACGTGGAGAAATTTAAATTTAAACATTGCCTTAAGGTTAGATTATTGGCCAATCAATGCTGATATTATAATAGAGGCCACTATGTAATCTTGTGAAATTTTCGTGCCAAAAGCAATTTTATGAGCTAACTTTGTTAATTTGGGGGTGCTGAATCCAAAAAAACGTTGGTACCAATTTTTTCGACCACGTCTTAAGCCGCCATTTTAAATTTCAAAATGGCCGCCATAGAAAGTTGTATTTTGACCTATATCTTGTGAGATATTCTAGCCAAATTTGGTTAATTTGGGGATGCTGAATAAAAAAATAAAAAAAACTTTGATACCAATATTTCCGACCACGTCTTAGGTCGCCATTTTGAATTTCAAAATGGTCGCCGTAGAAAATCGTAGTTTGACCTTTATCTTGTGAGATATTCAAGCCAAAGTGGTTTTCCTGATCTGATGTCGTCAAATTATGGGTGCTGAATCAAAAAAAAACTTTGGTACCATTTTTTTCCAACCACGTCTTAGCCCGCCATTTTGAATTTCAAAATGGCCACCGTAGAAAATGGAATTTTTGTGCTACATAGTACATGTATATTGTGATTAATTTCAAATTTGATTTCATAATCTAACTTTGTCAAATTTGGGGTGCTGAATCCAAAAAATGGAGTTCCATTTTTTTTAATCACGTCTTCAGCTTCCATTTTGAATTTCAAAGTGGCCGCCATAGAAAATTACATTTTGACTCAAATTTTGTATGATCTTGTACATAGGGGCCTTCATTGATAGGCTACCATTTTGAAATTCAAAAGGGCCAACATGTACACGAAGCTTAACCTATTTTCATTCCCATTTTTGGAAAGAAGTACCATATAATGCTAACATTTTAAGAATATTTTTTTAAAAAGATATTGTTTTCAAGTCCACCCGTGGCTGATGTTTGAAGCCTGCGTTGTTTTTTTTTTTTGTAACGTCCTTTTCTTCTGTTTCATAGACGCAGATTATATTGAGGAAAAAAACATTCCATCCCTCTGATGAATCATTAAATGGAGGTCCCGTGTTGAGGAGAGTCACTACATTTGCACGTTTAAGAACTCACTACAATATTTGTATAGGGAACCCATGAGGTAGTGGTCTCTGCACACCCCCTTCTCATGCTTCTTTCAATGTTATATCTGGCGGATACACCTATGGGTCACATTGATGCAGTTCGCTCTTCGCCTCCTAGGCACAGGTGATGCCAAAGAAACAGTGACAGTGAAAAAGTTAAACAGCTTTTTTTTGTGTTTAATAAATAAATGAATAAAACAAAAACAAAAAAACAAAAAACAAAAACTAAGCAAATAGTTGATTTGCAGTATTTCTCTATCTGGATTTAAAGGAGGTGTCAAAAGCGTAGCTAGAGGAACGAAGCATTGATATAATCTAGGAGGGAGGCTATGGAGAAGAATGTAAGAAATTAGTTGGGTGGGGAGCAGGTACTAAACAGAGTGGGTGAAGAAAGAATTTAAACCGGGCATGTTTGCACAATCAGTAGAGCATCTGCCTCATGAACGGGAGACGATGGGTTCGATCCCCGGTTGAGTTATACCAAAGATTTTAAAAACGGGACACTTTGCCTTCTGGCCAGGTGCTCCATATTTGGAAATGAAGAGGGATAATAATATCAACATTACAACTATGTATATTATGTAGCGCCCACTGGGAGAACAATTCATTAAGAACTTAAGTGGCTACCCTGGGTAAATAAGTTAATACTATTTATTATATTAATTTTCAGAGGACAAATCTAGATCTCAAAAGAAGAAAATCTAGACGCACACATCACAAGCAAAGCAATTATGCTGAGAACATGGGAAAAGTAAACCCTATGGGAAAGGAATAAGTGTAAGCCAAGGATTTTAATTTGGTGTCTGACTTTGACAGGTGAAAAAAAAGCATAAGAAATTGATATAAGAAGCTGGTCCATGACAAAGTTGGAGAAACAAAGAATGGCTCTGAGTGATTTAGCTATGGTGATCATTATGAATTTCATGAAATTTTATAAAATACTGGTAGATCATAATGACAGAAGAACATCAAAATTATGTTTCTTTGTTCCGAATTCAAACCTTCAGAAATGCCTTTATGAAAAAAATATAAGTTAAAATACAAATTTATTGTATGGCGGCCATTTTGAAATTCCAAATGGCGGCCTAAGACGTAGCCGAAAAAAATTGAACCAAAGTTGTTTTTTTTTTTTATTCAGTACCCCCAAATTGGCAAAATTAGGTCAAGAATACCACTTTGGCTTGAATATCTCACAAGATATAGGTAATACAATTTTCTATGGTGGCTATTTTGAAATTCAAAATGGTGGCCTAAGATGTGGTCAGAAATATTGGTACCAAAGTTTTTTTTTTATTCAGCACCCCCTAATTGACAAAATTTGGTCAAGAAAACCAATTTGGCTGGAATATCTCACGGGACTTAATATCTGGACATAACAGCCTCTACTATTATGAGTAAAGTTGTGAGCACCATACGACCAGTCATCAAGGGAGACCATAATGCAATTTCATTGAAACTAAGGTTATGTTAATTAAGAAAAGGTTCTGGTTATTGGAAGCTTTGGCTTGAATATCTCACAAGATATAGATCTAGGTCAAAATACAATTTTCTATGGCGGCCATTTTGAAATACAAAATGGTGGCGTAAGACGTGGTCGGAAATATTGGTACCAAAGTTTTTTTGATTCAGCACCCCCTAATTGACAAAATCTATTGCCATAAATGCTCATATTTTTATTGCTCATAATTATCCCATATGGCAAATCTTGACAATTTAATCAATCCTAAAATATTTATCAAGGCATAAAAGTAAGCCTTTTAGCCTTGTGCACCCGGTACAAACCAGTCCATTCCTATTTTTTTTTACGAACTGGAGCTCTACTAGCACGAATTTTTTCGTACGTAAGACAGATTGGATAACATTGAAACTCTTCACATTTATGAAAGTAGCCATGAGTATATAATTAGCATTATTATATATACCTAAAATCATTTTGCCCCGTCCCCGTCCGATAAAGCATTATCGGATCTATTTCCCTAACCCAGCCCCTGCCCGGGGTAAAAAAAACCAGCTTGGAACCGACAGGGCCCAAAGTTCTGGAAAACCCTTGGCCTAACACCAACCCACCCTTAAATCCAATCATTATTTCTCTCAAAATATATTCAACTGAATCAATTTCCATTACAGCTCATATATAGAAATTACAATACTATTCATTTCACTACGATTCCAATATCACAATGTAATTGTAAGCGCTCTATCGAACGCCTTATGTGTAGCACATACATAATGATCAGTGAGTATCAACACTATTATGCTTCATTTCCAATGATATATATCTCCAAGACTCTCTTCTGGTCCTTGAAAACACAATGTATTGCTTTCATTACCCAATGGTATAACGCAAAATAAACGTACCAGATATCTCTTTTTATCCATACACCCCTAGCAAAAGTGCTAGAGTTTCATGAAGACCAGTGTCAATCAAAAACTGGTCTTCGACTAGACCCCTTATCAACACATTAGTTAGCTTCCGCATGCTACGAAATATTAATTGTAGCACCTTGACAAGGTAATTCTTTGAAGCTAAATTATCTGTACTCAAAGAACATAATTACATGCTATACCAAATACCAAATCCACGACCTCAGCGTGGTTAAATAATTCAACTACGACACCTCTTGCACCCAACTATCCAATGCCAACTCAAATATCTTGCGGACGTCCGCTACTTCACATTATTCCTTTATTTCTGTATGTGCATATGCCTATACATTGTATAGCCACCAATCATTTCTTGCTTTTACCATCATACACGCAAACTCATTTTAAGGTTGGAGATAAAGGGGAGGTGGTGGGCAAATTTTTTGCTCAAAGATATAAGCGTCCGTTCACAATCAAACCACGACGAAGAATGATGCAATTTTGGCCGCTGTTTTAGTGTGGCATCCAGTGGGGAAAATATAGGTTTCGTTTGCAAGTCATGTTAATGTTTTGCAACATCTATATATATGTTCTACTTGATCACACGAATCAGAAAATATATGTCGCCAATTTTTAAATTGACCTTTTGTGACCCAAAATGAAGGTCAAAGGTCAGGCTTCATTAACATAAACATTTTTTTTTTGTTCAAATTGTGTCAAATTTGGGATCAATTTGTAGGTAATGTTATAACTAGCAATTAAGTCAATTATCATTTTTTCACCCGACCTGTCAGTTTTGAGCAATATGCAAATTAGTTTATTTATGCATAATTGAATGCATAATAGAGTCAAGTTGAAAGGCGATCAAACACAACATATCCATAGACAATATTAATAAAAACTAAACAAGATTAAAACGTGAATCATACTAGTCTAATATTGTTGCCACATTCTGGTGACCCTTATGAACTTGAAAATGGTAAGCACCCGTTATTCCGAAGGTTCTTTATTCCGAAGTTTCGTTATTCCGAAGGTTCGTCATTCAGAAAGTTCGTTATTCCGAAGGTTCGTCATTCCGAAAACGAAATAGGGTTCGTCATTCCGAAGGTTCGTCATTCCGAAAACGAAATAGGGTTCGTCATTCCGAAGGTTCGTCATTCCGAAAACGAAAAAGGGTTCGTTATTCCGAAGGTTTGTCATTCCGAAAACGAAATAAACTTATTTTAGTAATAAAAACGGTGTTGTAATTAAAAATAATAGGATATCATGCGATAATAGTCTCAGCGGCGGATGATACACGTGTATTTTGTGTACTAATGTTTCATTAGTTGGAAACAGCTAGTTACCTGATGATCGCTTTGCGTGAAACTCTTGAGTAGCGACGAATAAATATGATACAACCGTCAATTTCTTTTTGATGAAAGAGAATAGCAACATTGATATTCTGATTTATGGGAACAAGTTAAACAAGAATAACTATGATTACCAAAATTATTAAGCTCTAATATGGCCAATAAAACAAAGGTCAAGACACACATAGAAAGTTTAAGGAATACGTAAGGGCCAGAGTTTCTGTCTTGATCATAGTCCTGTTTAGCCTTATTAACTTAATAATTTTGATAACAACAGTTCTACATGATCCCTTGATACCATGAACCAGAATATCAACGTTGCTATTATTTTTCATTGACACATATGACCTCAAGTTAAGGTCAAAGTTCAAATAACGTGACCCTAAAAAATCTGGAAATAGTGGAAACTATGTATTTTTGCTCTTTTTACTTTATTCAAAGTTCATAGGTCAATGAAAACGAACATTTCTTGGTTCATGGAATCAAGTAGAACACATTAACAGTGTTCAATAACATATTTCAAGTAGTACGGCCCAATAAGACAAAGGTCAAGACAAAAAACTTTGGCCAAAACGTCTTTCATAATCTTTGACCTTTGACCTGTTGCTTGTATAATCTTAACTTTGTTGGCAACTAACATGAATATGATTTCCTTGATGCCGTCAACCAAAGAATAGAGGTGGTCATATTTTTACTTGACACATTAGACCTAGAAATACGGTCAAAGTTCATAGAAAATTCGGTTTTTGCCAAATTAATGCCATTTCTAGGTTGTTAATCATCATATAAATTGACCTTTGACCTATTTTGAAGTTCATAAGAGTCACCAGAATGTGGCAACGATATTAGACTAGTATGATTCACGTTTTAATCTTGATTAGTGTTTATTAATATTGTCTATTATTATTATTCAATTATGCATCAATTAACTAATTTGCATATTGTTCAAAACTGACTGGTCGGGTGAAAAAATGATAATTGAGATAATTGCTAATTATAACATGACCTACAATTTGATACCAAATTTGACACAATTTGAACAAAATTATGTTTATGTTAATGAAGCCTGACCTTTGACCTTCATTTTGGGTCACAAAAGGTCAATTAAAAAAATGGCAACATATATTTTCTGATTCGTGTGATCAAGTAGAACATATATATATATATATATATATACATGTTGCCAAACATTAACATGACTTGCAAACGAAATGACATAGGTGCCCACACTATACGTAAGCGTGGCAGAAATAAACGCGCACATTCCAATTCGCATATGACCACCTGTTTACGCGGCGGCGTCAACAATGTGATACAATACCAGCGTATGTTACATTCCGGGCGCGCCAATGGTTCAATAGAACTGGGTCAACAATAAATGCGTACCTTACATTCCTGGCGCCCCACTTCAACATGTAAACATGTTGATCGACCCACATTTTATCAGCCATTTAATAAACCATTTAAAATCGTCTTTGACTCTTTAAATTTTATTAAACGGAATTTAGTCCAAGTAAAAGAAAAAAAGTTGAAAGAATTCAATTTTAGAGTGATGTACAATTTATTACCTGTGAAAAGAAACTTACATATGTGGAAAATTTGTGAATATTCAAAATGTAGTACCTGTCATGTAGATGAAGATATTACCCGTGCCCTGGTAACATGCCGCTTAAACAGAACGTTTTGGAAATACATTACTTGATTGATACAAAAGGTTTTTCATAAGCAGGTGAATGTAAACTTTGATTTTTTGATAAAGAATAACGAAAACGATGGATTAGATGATTTCATTGATATAGCTTTATGGACAGTTTATAGATTGATATTGTTAAGGAATTACAAGTGTATGGATAACAGAGAATCAAGTTTGATATCTCTGTTTACTTTTGAGGTACGTAAAAAATTGGAGGTAAATAGATGTTTTTATTTTACGTCGAGATCGTGCATGTGGGCAAGGTGGTGGCGTTTGTCTCTATATAAGAAATGATATTGCATTCAATATAAGAGATGATTTGGTTTCAGAAAACAATGAATCATTGTGGATAAATATTTTATTGCCCCGGACAAAACCCATTATAGTGGGCGCTCTTTACAGACCCCCTAAACACCATATTTTTGTTGAATCACTGTCTGACACTTTGGAAAAATTAACAAAAGATGATGAAGTTATAGTTTTGGGTGACATGAATATTTGCCTTTTACGAAAGTCTCCATTATCCAAAAAATATGAGAATGTATTGAATTTGAATGGTTTTAAGCAACTTATAAATCTGCCCACTCGCACAACTCAGACGACCTCCTCGTTAATAGACCACGTATTAAGTAGTAAAGTAGATCATATAAGCCAAAGTGGTGTTATTGATCTTGGTATAAGCGACCATTCTTTAATTTATTGCATAAGAAAGATTATTATGCCCGTGTTTGGGCACCACAGATCTATATCCATTAGGAGCATGAAGAATTATAATGTAGATGATTTCAACTTAAATTTATCTCGAGCCGACTGGTCTAAAATAACAGAATGTAACGAAGTAAATATGGCATGGGAGAATTTTAAAACTACATTTTTATCAATAGTTAATATGTGTGCACCTTTGAAAGATGTAAGGATCAAGCAAAGAACTGAAAAATGGATGAATAATGAAAGTATCATGTTAATTAAAGGGATGCAGTAACATTGAATGATATTCAAATCACAATTTCTTGATTTAGCTCATTTTGTCAACATAATTATAAACTTATTTAGGGTCAGTCTGGTATCTCTTCAAAGTTACAAGTAATTGCTTTTACTTTCGAGATATCAATGATTTCATACTCAAATTTAGTAACCATCTTCGTGGTGGAAAACAAATTGCCATGTGCTTTTCAGACCACCCACTTCCTGTCGTGTTCCCCCGACCTAGGCGGCTGGAGGGTTTTCCTGCAGGGGTTGAAATTCACTCGCGTTTGGCTGTTACACTGTTTTGTGGTAGTAAATGACTTCCATTTGATCTGAAATTTTCAGTAGTTTGTTTTTACTATTAGAGCAATATAATTTATTCATCTTGATTAATTGCTCTTGTTTTGAAAGTTTCTTTAAAGAAAGAAATGTAGCCTACAGGAATATATGAAAACGATAATAGCAATTTGGAGCTCCAAAGAAATACAAAGTTCTAAGGAATCTAGTACAAAGGAGGTAAAAACAGCTAAAGTTGAATATTTTCAGATCAAATTGAAGAAACAAATGACTCGAGGAAATTATGGAAAAATTTGAAGAGTTTAGGTCGAAAGAAAGGAAAACTACCCAAGAGACAGTCATTAATGTATCAGGGAGAGTTTAGTCATGATAAACAAAATTGCAATGAGATTTAATAATTATTTTACCACTATAGCGGACAAGTTAGTTTGTAATTACCGATAAAGACAAAATAAATATCATCAGACAGTGACACATTTCAAAATTTTATGACGAGAAAGGAATCTCGAAAGATAGTTTTCATTTCCCCGCGTAAACAAAGTTTCTGTTTTGGATGAATTAAAAAATTGAAAGTTTCTAAAAGTACTGGGCTGGATATGATACCAGCAAGATTTTTAAAGGATGGGGCTAGAATTCTATATGAACCATTAATTATTATTTATAATTTGTCTCTTATGTCCTCTACTTTTCCCGACGATATGAAAATTGCAAAAGGTAACTCTCTCCATAAAAAGAAAGACAAAACTATGTTGGCAATTATAGGCCTATCAGCGTTTTAAGTGTAGTTAAAAGATTTTGGAAAGATCTGTTCATACTCAAATAGAAAAATACTTTCAAGAAAAAAGTTTATTATGAATTTCAATCCGGTTTCGTAATGGTAACTCCACTGAAACTTGTTAATCATTTGTCAGATTATTAGGAATCGTTTCTCATGGTCGCTTGTTGGAATAGTTCTTCTGGACTTACAAAAGCATTTGTATAGTAAATATGCATACTTTTAAGAAATAGAGGTCATTGGGTTTGGATTCTTCATGTGTAAAATGGTTTAAAATCTTATTTAACAAATCGTCATCAGTGAACTAGCAGAAGGTATTATCTGATTCCCTGCTATTAAATGCGGAGTTCCACAGGAAGCATTTTGGGCCCTATCCTTTTTATGTGTTGATTAATGATATGTGTTCTTGTGTTAACGGTTCATTTTTAATGCGCGATAGTGTTACTGTTGCTGAGATAGTGTTTTACTGTACTCAGACACTAACTCTAAGCACGATTGGAGAAAAGCTTAGTGCAGAACTTGCAAATTGCATTGCAGTGATGACTGACAATAAACTTAGTTACTAATGTTGGGAAAACAGAAAGCATTTTATTTGTCAAAGGGAAAGTTGAACTGCAATGATTATCACGTACGCTACAAACTAATCCCAAGTGATTGTAAGAAAAGACTCAGTAAAGTACTTAGGAATAGATTTAACAAGTGATTTATCATGGACAAGATTGGTGGACTCAATTGCTAAAAAGTATAATTCTCGTTTAAAATTTTTATATAGATATCAAGCTTGTATGAATACGAAATCAAGACGAATTCTATGTTTTGCTTTAATACAATGCCTGTTTGACTATGCCAATGCAGTTTGGTTCAGTAGTCTGGGCAAGACTGATAAGAAAAAACTAAGAATAATCCAGAATAAGGTTGTAAGATTCATTAATGTTTTAGGCCCAAGAACACATGTTGGTAGTAATGAACTTGGAGAAGCAGGTTTACTCCATGTAGATCAAAGGTCTAAACAACTAGTGTTGCACCATGTGCATAACATATTCTACTTCGATACTTTAGATCATTATATAACTAATAATTTCATTTGCGTCTCAAATATGCATGAACACGTAACTAGGAATAGTCATTTTAATTTTGTTTTACCAAAACGTAAAGGGTATATAGGAAACACTTTTTATTTCAATGGTATCCAATGCTGGAATTCTCTTCTAAATCATGTTAAAGCTATTAAGATTTTTTTATAAATTTAAGAGTGCATTAAAGCAACACCTAAAACAAGAAAATACTCAAAAGCATCATTAGCACAAAATGCAGATAACTGCTTAGTCACAATCAATCATTGTTTTATAGAGAACAATATTATGTTAAAGTATAATTTGATTGAATGAATTAATATCACAGTTATTAATCATTTGTTATAAGATTTAGCAAAATATTTGTTGGTCTATTTGTTCATGTTTTTATATTATTATTTGTTGTTATATGTATGTATTCATTTAGTTATTATGTTTTTGTTATCATATTATGTTTATGTTTCACTAGAAAGGACCCCATTGTAAATAAGCCTTTCGGCTTTCATGGGTTATCCTTGTCGGTGTTTATTCTACTATCTCATATATGTACACTCGACGAATAAAATCAAATCAAATCAAATTCGACTGCCAGTTATGTTGTATGATTTTGTTTGATGTAAACATGTTAACAAGGTTGTAATGTAAAAATGAGATTGACCAATAAATGCATATGAAAGAAGGAAAAAATTGAATACTTCGTTACTATAGAACCCATGAACCGTCTATTCTTATAGATTGCTGGTGAATGCTTAGCAACAGAAGTGAATAGAAGGTGGTACAATTGATTGAATAACATGCGCATTGCGAAAAGGACATTACTATAATAGTATTAGTTGTATTATCTGTATGTGAATTCCATTTAATGAGCAAACTGTACAGACGTAGACTTGATATACCTCGTAAAGCTAAAGATTTTGATTATAATGGCGATCTCCTTCGTTTGACATGACCGTGTGAGTAATACTACTACTACTACTACTACTACTACTACTACTAATAATAATAATAATAATAATTTATAAAGCACAATGTTTATGTAGATATATTCCAATGCGCTGCAAGAGCTCCTAGTTGCTATGACAATCTAAATGAACAGATGACTTTTCAATTTTCATTTGAAATTCTCAAGTGATGAAGATTTCAGTCCATTCCACAATTTAGGGGCTGCACATGAGAATGAACGGACTCCTAGGGTTATTTTTGTTTTATGTGAGGGTATCTGTAGCAGGAACTTGTCGTGTTTGCTACGTAAATTGTGATCATGAGTTTCAGATGTCAAATTCAACAATTCCGTTACATATTTGGGGGCTTAACCATTCAACGCTTTGAAGACAACCATTAGGATCTTAAAAGTAATTCTTTGTCGTAAAGGCAACCAGTGAAGTTCCTTAAGAAGTGGGGTGACTGAAGAGAATTTGGGAAGGGCATAGATTAATCGAGCACATGTATTTTGGACCCGCTGCAATTCTAGATATATGTGAATCTGGCAGTCCGTACAATAAACTGTTACTATAATCAAGTTTGCTAGTTACACATGCATGAACAATAGACTTTATGGTATCTTGATCAAAGTATTTACGAATACGTCTTAGGTTGTATATCATGAAATATGCCGATTTGCAGACACTAGTTATGTGAAATTCCATGTTCAAGTGGGTGTCAAAAAGTACACCGAGGTTTTTATCAGTATCACTTGGTGTTATGACAAAGTCACCAACTGATACATTACAATCTCTGAACTTCAAAACCTGGCGTGAAGTGCCAATGACCAACAGTTTTGTTTTCTTATCATTTCACATCAACTTATTTTGCAGCATCCACGTTCTTATGTAATCAATACATGTTTGTAATAGAGATATGCAATTATTTTCAGCTGGTGTATTAGGACAGAACGATATGTATAGTTGGGTGTCATCTGCATAACAGTGACAACAGATATCAGGAAACTCCCGTTTGATGTTAACGAGGAGACGGCTCGTATACAAAGTAAACAGGAGTGGGCCGAGCCGTGAACCTTGAGAAAAACCAAAAGGCACCCTAAACACATCCGAGACAATGCCATCAATTTCAACTGTCTGTTTTCTGTTAGACAGGTATGATTCAATCCATCCGAGAACATTGCCATCGATCCAAAAGTGGCTTTTAGAGTTTCCAATAAGCAGAGATGATCAAATGTATCGAATGCACTGATCATGTCCAGAAGGAGGAGCAGACTAATCTTTTGTTTGTCCATTGACATAAGAAGATCGTTTTTGATTCTGAGGAGTAAGGTTTCTGTGCTATGATATTTTTTCGTGTGTGAGTACACTTTTTTTTTTATTCCTCATGTTTCAGTTCACAGATGGCGTTATTTTTTTCACATAGATTTATGTTATAATCACCAACGCGGAAAATTGTGCTTTGCCAAATCAATTTATGAATTGCGTGTATTTTACAACGATCATAACAATCACATTACATTATGAAAATTGAAACTGAATTCTAATAATAAATATAGGCGACAATTTTTCGTTCAGATTACTTGTATTTGAAAGAAAAGAATATTGGATTAGAGGCACGACTTTCGGTTTCTGAAGTGGCTATCAAGGATAAGCGTATAGGCCGAAAATGCAAAAGCAGGTAGGCCTACAACAAAAAGTAATGATGATGCAATCTATGGCGGCGACCCCTGGGCCCTTACCCCCATTATTCGATTATTGCCATAATGTTAACTAAGTGTGCCTCCTGTATAAATTCTTGTCTTCTGATTTATATCATCATAATGAAATGTTTTTTGCTCGAATTGTTGTCACCAAATACATGTTTTTAATCGTATCTTTAAAATGTCTTCGAATATTTCAGATTTGACGTCTCTGACAAGCTGGTGAAGCCATATTAACCTCGTCCTTCATGCTAGTCGGTCAATACAGCAGCAAGAGCATCGCGGCAGAAAAAGCGTGACGGACTAGCTTTTACACTATGACCGACTAGCTGTAAAGCTAGTCCTGCTCAAAAGCTCGTCAGTCTGGGCATCACTACGACTAGCTTTTATGATAGTCCGTCAAACTAGTCGGTCACGACGGACGAGCTTTAAACTTAGTCAGTCGTGACCTACTAGCTTTAAAGCTAGTCTGTCATCAGGCGCGTATCCAGGATTTTGCACCCCGGGGGGCCCGACGTGATTTTGGCGCCCATGTGTACTTTTCCAAAATGCCCCCCCCCCCCCGGGCGCGGGCAAACATAGGCCAATGGCGTGAATCCATGTTGAAAGGTTTTTAAAGAAGAATTATATTAAAAGTTTTTTTTTTCTAAAAATATATATATATATATATATATGGTCGATTCCAGCGAAAAGTGTACACGGCGAAAAAGTTGAGTCAAATTTAGAACATCTTTGAATGATTTAGTCCTTTGACCCACTAAAAGTCAACAAATCAACCTAATCCGTTTGATAAATTGCCACGCTTAATCTCCCAAATTGACTTTGTGGCAGAGGGGTAAAAATAAAACATATTTTTTTGCATGTTAGCTACGAATACACGTACCCTAATGTGATACAGTCAGAATTTTGCCTCTATATACATTTTCCTTCAATATGTCATTCCATTCGCATCAATAAGATTTCTAACAATAGTTACAATCTGTAAGAGCAGGGCTTGTGCTCCTAATTTCCTTGTTTTTTAGAAAGGTAGAAACATATGTATTCGTAGGTAACAGCTAATGTATTCGTAGGTAACATAGGTATAACTGGCTTACATGTATATTTTAAATTATTGTTTGGATCAATTGATATAATAATCGTGTAGGGGTATCAACTAATTGTTTCTTGTGAAAAATATCTTTGCTCAGCCAATATATGGACATAGCTACCAAGTATTGGGAAACATAACTTTTAACCAAAAACGTCAATATTTGTCCTGTTTATCGTATGTTTATATCTTTTAATAATCAAGATTATTGGTACTAATAAGTGTAAGGTATTTTTCTCAACATTGTGCTTGATAACAAGCATAAATACCGATTAAAGTGATAAACGTCTAAACTAAAAGATTCACACATGAGAATAATTCTTTGCGAATTTTATTAATAGCATCAGCCCTAGCCAACAATAAAAATGATACGATATCTTCTGTCTAACATTAAATACTTTAACATAATTCGAAAAAAAAAAAAGAAGTTAATCAAATGTCTTTCGACGAACATTACATTATAGATGTAGAGCACTTTTTTTTTAAATGATTCATCAACTGGTATAGGCATTCTTTCCTCACGTTTATTCTGAAATCATATTTACATAAGCGTGAAACCATAAAAGAACAAATATTAGCTATATATCATTTTAAAATCTAATGATTCATTATACCCTTCCTTTACTAATAAAAAAAATGTTGTAGGTTGTATCGTCGTATGTATCTAGGCACTTACATGCACATCATGATTATCCATTCTGTTATCTTATTCCAATGATACTATTTGTGGGTAACAGTGGACTGTCTTGAACTGCTTATGAGTTAAATATTCAATAACTGACTGTTTTCTTGATATGATATGAATATTGGAAAGAATTAAAGACCTCTTGCTCGAACGTAACCAAAAATCAAAGTATTCCAGGCTGAATATCCAACCAAATTGAAATTTCTGCTGCACTGTATGATTAAAGAGAGCGATATCGTCTCATCTGTCACTTTCACATCATTTTCATTTTCATCAAAATAAAAATGAAATGAAGTCAACTTTACTTTAATCAACATGGTTTCGATAACTTATGAAATTACGAGGTCTGAGTAAATACGCATTAAATCCCAATTTGGAATAAAGATAACTTAAAGAATGGGGGCAAGTTTGCTTTGTATTGAACTCCAGATGCAATTCATTAATAAGAAACATAAACACCTGATAGAATGAACTCTAAAAAAGGATAAGTCGGAAAAAAAAAATCACGTTTTAGTTATGTTTTTAATTTTGTTATAAGTAATGGACAATCCATCTCAGTAAATATTATTCATTTCGTTTTTTGAAATAAAATTGAGAAGGTTAATTCACATGCTGTTATGTACAGATTGTGTCATCGCAACGTGCTTGAATGAAATAGGAAAACAGGATTTGTTAATCCCGAATAGCAATAAGCTATATTTGGGGGCACTTACTTCAAATCTGAATAATCACCAATACAATAAAATAACTTATATTATTGGGTCAAAACGATGTCCCCAATATCTATTGGGACTATTCCTCCCTTTTCAACAAAGAAAAGCAATATGAGGTTAATTGTAAAGCCGAAAATGACAGTTTACGTTACATTGTTACCTACGAATACACATTGTTACCTACGAATACACGTGACATCACTGCAGGAATGCTATCCCATGTTTTATTTTATTCCTGAAAAAGCTATAATTTTTTTTGGTAATTAAATTTGAAAGAGTTTCCCCACTTAATAAGCGCTACGAAAAAAATTAAACTTGATAATAACATTGTTTCAGAGGAAAATTACTTCTGAACAATATTATTACAAAATATAAATTATTTTACATTAATAAGGAAAATGTCGAAACATTATGAAAACATAAGATTCTAAACAAGAAAATTGTCACACAATATCCTATTTATATGACAAATGAAACTACAAAAGTTTGTAACTTTAGTCTCAAGACAAATTACTAAAATATATGCCAGAAACACCCTATGCATACTTGTATTCGTAGGTAACATTCGGAATGTCAAATGTTACCTACGAATACAGCACTTATAAGGCAATATCTCAAAAACTTATTGTTCAAGGATGATGAAAGTTTACACACATCAGCAAGACATCGTTTGTCAACTTTCCCTACAATATTTGCCACTAATCTCCTAAGGTATAGAAATGGCAGTGGTTTATAGGTGTATTCGTAGGTAACTGAATTTTTTGACCACACGAAAATTTCGGACCTAAAGAGAGGAGATATTTCGGACCTTTGCCCTCTCTGCAGTTTAACAAGCAGCAATGTCACGGGAACAATGCATGTCGAATAGGATGGTGAGGGCTTCTGTAGGCATTACGGAGACCTACTGTCGTTATTCTAAAAGTATGTGTTATTAAGCTTTTAAACAAGCTGTATTCGTCGGTAATCCAATTTACCACTCGAAAAAAAATTAGAGATTGTTTGGATTTGCCTATATTCATTTGTCAATTTGGTACAATTTCTCCTAGATGTGTGCCATCTAAAATCAACTTGAATGTAAATTTATTTGTGATTTCTTTAAAAAATTTGGTCGGAAAAAAAAT